>JBCEWC010006022.1:0-15837 GCA_038996855.1 Solanum aculeatissimum | reverse complement strand
CCCTCCTCCCTCAAAACCCCCCCCCCCCCCCCCCCCCCAAAAAAAAAAAAATTTAAAAAGATTATTTTTTTTAAAAAAAAATCTTGACTTGAAAGTTAGATTCTAAATTAGGCGGGATTGGACTTCGATTCAAAAGTTAGGTCGAGTTTTGATTTAAAAGTCAATCTTGGGTCAGAATTCGAGTTTGGTCCCGTATTAAGTGTCAGGTGTAGGGATCGAATCCTAATTTGAAAGTCGGTGTCACGACCCAAGCTTAGGGCCTAGATGTGACACAGTGAATGGGAAGCCCGAAGGGACCCCAAACAAGCCTCTTAAGCATACATAACACATCCTTGGTTGCAGGGACCATAATTAAACAACAAGCACATAAATTATAAGGGAAACAGAACTTTGGACTCACACTATGGGGATGTTATGGGGAAGAGGATTAGCATGATCATATAGCAAATAAAGTCTAAGGGGTGGATAAGTATGACCCATGCTATGGGGAGAATAGGGTCTTGGGACTTTCATCTCATCATCCACATACAACAAGAATATATGGGGGGTTTAAGGACTATGGATCTCTTCCATAATTACATAAGCATAATATGAGTCAAACTCATAACATTCATATCCATATCCAACAACACCTCTAACATGAGTGGAACGGAGGCCAAGACATCTCTCGGGCTCATCCTCAAAAGATAAATATCTAAAAATAGACAAATATAAACAAAGCATGAAAGTAAAGTGAATATTGTCCCTGAAGTGGAGGACTCACCAATAGCACTCTTCAAACGAATCAGCTAGCCACGTGGAGGAGTAGGATGAATAAGAGCTCCAGTCCCTACATGGTTAGATCATGTTAGTAAAAAGTATGCATTAGTACTTGGAATGTACTAAGTATGCAGGATGCAATGCAACAAGGAAACATAATTCATAATTAAACAATATGCATAATTATATTCAAAGGATATAAGCTCAATATGACGTGAATGTTCAACGCCTTAGTCAAAACATGCATGAGGATAGCCAAATCACATAACATATCATACATAGATGGGAAATGACCATAATCGACAAATAAGACCAAGCGAGATACTACTTGGAATCTTGATGTTTACTTCACACCGAATAAAGGAGTGGTCTACTTTTCCAAGGTAAACCATCCCTCTCCTTAATGGCACTTTCCCTTTTTGGAGAAATAGTATCATAAATACCTTAAGGGGAATTTATCCATTTCGATTATTATATGATGAGATAGCTTATGGGGACTTTACCCTTTTTGGTTACCTTTGGGGGATCATGTACCGTATGTATATGGTTTCCTTTTTGGTTAATCATGCGATAAGCAAATCAAACACCTATGACGACAACGTAGTTAAGGTAAAATGGTTAGTTACCAAGGTCTTCTCGGTGCTAGGTCAACAATCTCAAGGAATATTCAAATCATAGTCATAGTCATAATATGCATAGTCTCATAATAGCTCATATTATCAAAGAGTAGCTCATCAAAATCATAACTTTATAAAATCAAAGGAATGGGGTTCAAATTATTCTTAACATTCATAACATTCTTATGAGCTTATAACATGCTTAATATCCCTTCAAGTTTCATAATATTCATAGTTCACATGTCTCACAATAAGACTTTCATCAACATAGAACATGAGAGGAGTAAAGATCAATTCATTTTAAAGCCATTCAAATAAACCCATCAATATTATAGTAAAACCCTCATTTTGATTATCATGAAATCCAACTAAAATGCGCAAGTTCCTTTATTGCTTTTCATGATATCATAGTTTAAATGGCTTTAGTATCATAAAATCCATCATAATATCAAATCCCAATTGGTATTAAAGCATAATCAAATCATTACTTGAAGATGCCAAACTTAAATCGTGTTTATGATGCATAATATGGATTACCCATAAAGTATTCAACCTTAAAATCATAAAATTTTATTAAAAGAAGGATTAGGATTCATGGGTGGACGAATTCCCATGAATGAAATCCACATACCTTAAACTTGGAGTTTCTTGAAGGAAAAATGGAGGAAGGCTTGGGGCTTCACTTGAGTCCTTGAGATCTAAAGTAAGTTCTTTAAAATCTTGAGATGGAATGAAAGATTTTGGGGAGGATTTTGGAGAAAATTAGGGATAAAATAGCTTACAAGAGTGTATGTGAGTATAATGATCCGAAACCCTATCTTGGAAAAATATAAATATCATCAAAAGGTTAAAAAATAATATTTTGAAGTGTCCCATCGACAAAATTAACGGTTCAAAGGTCCCATCACTAAACCATTCAGTGGTAAGCCGAATGGGACCTTCAGACTGCACTTTTTGAAAGTGTTTTTGAAACTTTTTAGAACAATTCGGCGATGTTGCCGAATGCAATAGGCGTTCAAACTGACCGTTACCCTTTTTGACAAGCCAGACATGGTTAAGTAAAATAGTCATAACTTTTTACTTCAAACTCGGAATGAGGTGAAATTAGATGCATTAGAAATCAAATTCAAATACCTATAATTTAGTAGGTAGTGGGTCAACTAATTCATTATGTGCTTAATGTTATGCCAATTTGAAGTTGACCCTGATACGAATTCACATTGAAAGTTTCTCAATTGGAATCCTTTGGTCTTGGCTTGCAGTAAGAGATGCTTCATGACCCCAAATCACATGTAATCAACTTTGAATACTGATGTTACTCAAGCCACACCTCCTTTTTGAGGTAAAGTGGTCGTCAAGTAAAAATTGAGGTTAAGATCATTTCCACGAGGAATATGGTAGACTCCAGAATCAATTCAATGTACCTTGAGAGTGATTAACCTATTATCTCCCGAGGAAAGGGAGGTTTGAAAACAAGAGTTTAAAGTAGACTAAATGAATGTAAATAATGAACAATCAGTGGAAGAGCTAACTAGGGTTAAGTGTTCCCTATGAATCCTTAACGTGGTAATATCAGACATATGTAATTCTCTTCCGGTGTGTAGGTGCAGGACAGTAAGTTAGGTTTACCTAAGTCTTTGATCCAATAAATAGGTAAATTTCACCCTGGAACTTGATCTGTCTCCATGGTGTGACACTACTAACCCTTACTCTTATCCAGTACAACCTCCCCTTAATTTGGTTAAGTTGATTTAACGTGGAAAAACTTGATCGTTTCTTGTTAATTACCTCTTTTCCTATTCATCACTTCCTTGATCCAGCAAGTGATACTAGGTGAGTTCTAACATTGGACACCATTAAAAATTAATTAAAGTGAAGAGAATAATTAATACGCCCTAACACACCTTTCAAGAATTACATGTTAATCAATTTTACCTTGTTAGTTCATCATGGTTCCCACAAACCTAGTTGTGGATTTAGCTATGCATTATCAGTGTAAACACAGAGATTATGATGTAGAAGAACATAATTAGGCATTTACAAGATCAAATTGTAATCACAAAATTCAACTCTTCAATTAAGATCACAAGTTTGAATCAAGAATACACAATGTATGATAACTCTTAAGTGTATTCTCTAAAACAAGGTTCAAACTTCATTCTCCTTGGAAACTTAATGAAAAATAACCTAAAAAACTATTTATAATAAGTAAAATACAAATCCAAAACGAACCAGGAAAACTGTGTCGGCAATCTTCACGGGACATCTTTACGACTTGTAAACCACTTCACGACTCGTAGATTGGGGTTTCGTGTATTTTGGCAATATTCAAGAGTTGACTTCTACGACACCATTCCACGGACCATGTAAGATTCTACAGTCCATGGAAGGTCTCGTCTGATGACTTTTATGCATATCTCCAATTTTTGATCCTCAGGGCACGACCATCACTCTACGGCTCGTGTACCATTGCACGATTTGTGGATCCTCCTCGTAGAATTGACTTCAACTTTGCACCTCTCACTGGAACTGTATACGAAACCCACTCCATGACTCGTGGACTACTCCATGACTCGTAGAGGGTCTCGTGGAACACGAAAAACCAATAACTTCAATATATTTCTCCCAAAACTTTGCCAACACTATAATTTGACAAAACAAATACAAAAACACAATCAAACCTACTAACATCACATTGAGAACACACAAAATTCTAAGTTTTAAGCATCAAAAGTTCTGCATTTTGGCAGCACATCAACACCCTCAATTTAAAATTGTTGCTTGTCCTCAAGCAACATATTCAATCTATATAAACAGTATAACAACCTACAGACTCAAAACCAAATGGCACAGACTCAATCAAAATTCAACATAGACACCCACATTATATTTCAACCTCAGATCAGATAGCCATCTAGCAAATCAACACAGATCAATATGCCCAACAGTGCAACTACGACAAGTCATGCAATTATAAACAAGCAACAATCATCGAATTAGTCAGACATCAACAATGCAATGTAAGTGCCCTCATAAAAAGAAGTCCTGTTTTCCCTCTTAGTATAAAATTTTCACAATTAATGCTCGGGATGATAGTAGATCACTCTCACTCACAAAGATATTCACATACCATGGACAATACCATATGCTTGCCCCTATACTCATGACTAGTACTTTCAACTAGTTGGGTTAGGATCACTTTAGGACTTTCTAGACTTGTAACGTAGGCTCAGGGGGATTTGGTGTGATATTTTGGAATCATAGTGACTAATGGCCCTCCTTGACACTGCGTGTTTTACACCTTTTCCATACCAACCTATCTTTCAATTCACTCTCCCTTTTTCTCCTATTTCGAACCTTTTAGGGTGCCTATTTTTCACTCTTTTGCACAATGCCTTTATTTTTCAAATTCCTTTTTCTCTTTAGCATATTGATTAGGCACTTATTTACTTTTTTTTCTTTTCGGTCACCCTACTCTCTATTTTCTTTTCCTTTTTGCAACACTAATTTTTCCTCCCCTTTTTACAATTTTTGCCTTACTAGCCACCCTTAACTTAGGCTTTTAGCTTGAGTTAAGGTGCATATTATCCATTCTTCGAACTAGGGCCACTTTTGGTAGCCACCCTCAACTTAGGTTTTTTGCCTTAGTCAAGGGGCACGATGTTCAAGGAAAGACCAGGGCTAGTTTTAGGATCTAATTATGAATTTGGGTAAAGTTTCTTAGGTGTTAACAATCAAGAGGTAAATGTTAGGCTCAAATACAAGGATCAAGGGATACATATCATATTTGGTCAGTTATTTTTAGGTTAAGTTGACTATTACGAACAACGGCCTAAGATCCTTTCCTAACCAACTAATCTACAATAAAAATCTGAGTAACAAGGCAAGTTCTGAATTGAAACACAATACTTAATAATGCAATTAAGCTCACTCAAACATGACACTGCTTTACATGTTAATACAGACTATCAGATCATCCTTTTCATCACAATTTAGCCTAACTTATTAGAACAAGCACTGTCAGACAACTAATCCTGCAAGGTTGCTATCAAGACTAACTAAACACAAACATTTGGTGGGTACCATTTTCAATAAAAACATTATATGCCATGGATATAAGTATTGAATGCTACTAATACTACCTAAATATCCTAAACATGTAAGTTCAATAGAAAAATAAATATCCGTAGGGAAAAAGAACACAAACAAGAAAACCTTTTGGTTCAAAAATTGGGATAGTTATAGGTCAATGCTACTCAAACTTCACTGAGGCCTATAACTACCCACAACCCATCAAAAAAGTTGTGCATTATTCCCAATGCACACATAATATAAAAAGTAAAGAGAAGGGATCAAAACAACATACCTGGACACCGAAGTGCCTCACTCATCCTTGGGTTGCGTCCCATGTAGTTCTTAATTTATTATCGCGACACGACTGGGTTCACTTGATTACTCAGAATTTATCAAGTATTGATGCTTCTACTATCTTAATTTCTTCATCAGTGCCAAGGTATATCTTCACTCTCTGACCGTTCACTTTGAATATGGTGTCATTTTATTTCTCTAACTCGATAGCTCCATGGCTAAAGACTCGTGCTACTTTGAAGGGTCCAATCTATTTGGATTTGAGCTTCCCAGGGAACAACCTCAGTCTAGAATTGAAAAGAAGTACTAGATCTTTGGGTGTGAACTAGTAGTTCTCAATGCGGCAACCATGCTAAAGCTTTATTCATCGTTTGTACAAGGCTGAACTCTCATAAGTTTTCAGGTGGAATTCATCAAGCTCATTCAACTGGTTCAACCTCAAAGTTGCCACCTTGTTCCAATCCAGGTTTAACTTCTTTTTCAGTGCCCATATTGCTTTATGTTCTAGTTCCATCGGTAAGTGACAGGCTTTCCCAAGGACAAGCTGGTAGGGAGAGATACCTATGAGGGTTTTGAATGCAGTTCGGTATACTTATAATGCATCATCAAGCTTTCATGACCAGTCAGTTCGGTTTGCATTCACAGTTTTAGACAAAAATTATTTGATCTCCCTATTTGATAACTCCACTTGTCCACTAGTCAGCGGATGATAGGGAGTTGCCACTCTATGCTTGACCCCATATTTTTCAAACAGTGCTTTGAAGATCCTGTTGTAGAAGTACAAGCCTTCATCACTGATAATTGCTCGAGGGGTATCATATTTGAAAAAGATATTCTTTTTCAGGAATGCTGTGATGCTTTTGCCTTCATTGTTGGGTAGCGCTACCGCCTCCACCCTCTTTGATACATAATCCACAAAAACTAAAATATACTTGTTTCCTTGTGAGCTAACAAATCAGCCCATGAAATTTATCCCCCATACAATAAATAACTAAATCACCATAATCGGGTTTAGAGAAAGCTCATGCTTGCGGGAAACACCACCCTCTCTTTGGCATCTTGATGGATGGTTGACCAATAGTAGCCGCACTATAGGATTTTATATGCCCTTCGAACTCCACTGTGATGCCCCCCGACCAATGATTAATGAAATGTCTCTAAGATGCTCATCATCTCAACTTCTGGGATGTAGCAATGAATAACCCCATCTGCACACACACGGAACAAATATGGATCATCCTAGAAGAACTTTCTCACATCGGTCATGAACTTGCAGTGCTCATAGGCAATTAGATCTGGTGGTTCAATGTCACTAACCAAGTAGTTTGTGAAATCTGCAAACTTGGGTATCAAGTCATGTGATGCTGCCAGCACACTTTCATCAGGAAAGAAATCATCAATCTCGACCCATCCTCAAACTTTATCATGGCTTCCTCTTCTAGTCTAGAAAGATGGTCTGCCACTTAGTTCTCTATCCCTTTTCTGTCTATCACCTCAAAGTTAAACTCTTAGAGAAGGAATATACATCGAATCAATCTTAGTTTTGCGTCCTTCTTTGTCATCAGATACCGCAGTACAAAGTGATCTGTATGTACCACGACTTTGGTTCCCAGCAAGTAAGATCTAAACTTTTCAAATGCAAAGACCACTGCAAGTAATTCCTTCTCTATGATGGTATAGTTCTTCTGTGATGCATTAAGGAATTTTTTTGAATAATTAAATGGGATGTAAGATCTTCTCTCTGTGCTGCCCTAGTACCATACCAACTGCAACCCCACTTACATTACACATGATTTTAAATGGATTAGACCAGTATGGAGCAATGATAATAGAAGCTGATATCAACTTCTGCTTCAACCCTTCGAATGCTCTATGTCATGCATCATCAAACACGAAATTAGTCTCCTTTTCAAGAAACTTGCATAATAGATGTGCAATTTTAGAGAAGTCTTTGATGAAGTGCCTGTAGAAACCTGCATGACCTAGAAAGCTTCTCACATCTTTGACAGAGGTAGGTAGAGGAAGCTTTTCAATGACTTCTATCTTGGCTCTATCTACCTCGATGTTGTTGCTAGATATTATGTGCCCCAGCATGATACCCTCTTTGACCATGAAGTGACACTTCTCCTAATTTAAAACCAGATGACATTTCTCGCATCTCTACAACATTACATGTAAATTTTCCAAACAATCTTCGAACGAGTCACCTAACACACTAAAATCATCCATGAATACCTTGATTTTTTCTTCCACCATATCTTAGAAAATAGACATCATACACCTCTGGAACGTTGCTACAACATTGCACAGTCCGAGTGGCATTCGTTTGAATACAAAGATGCCATAGGGGCATGTGAATGTGGTCTTTCTTGGTCCTTTGGGGAGATGGAGATTTGATATTAACCTGAGTAACCATAAAAAAAGCAGAACTAGCCCTTTCCTGTCAAGCAGTCTAGCATCTAATCCATGAACAACGTAGGGAGTTGATCCTTGTGTATTGAAGCATTGAGCTTTCTATAGTCCATACACACCCTCCATTTTGTGACTGGTCGTATAGGAATCAATTCATTGCTAGCATTTGGGACTACAGGGATACCTCCTTTCTTTGGGATGCACTAGACCAGGCTTACCCATTCACTATCAACTATTGGATAGATCACGCCTGCATCCAACCATTTGATAATTTCTTTGCACACTACCTCCTGTATGGGTGGGTTGAGATGTTATTGGTGCTCAAAACTTAGTTTGTATCCCTTGACTAGTTGGATCTGTGAGTACATATTTTAGGTGGGATACTAATGATATCTATGATTATCCATCCAATGGCCTTTTTGAACTCTTATAGCACTGTGACTAATGCATCCTCCGATTGGGCCGTTAGGTCTGCTGCCACTATGACTGGCAACATATTGTCAGCACCTACGAACACATATTTTAGATGGGGTGGCAGGTCCTTCAACCCCAACTTTGGTAGTTCCTCGGTGGAAGGTTTAGTAGGGGGTGACTCTTGATGTTTTAAGTCTAATTCAAGTTTAGCTTACCTCTAAGGGAATCTGAAAGCTTTCAGGGCTTGCATTGTCTCTTCATTACCCAGGATGCTGTCACTTTCAAAAATTCATCAGGACTGCCTCTAAAGTGTCAACACCTAACCTATATTCAATTGGCACTTGTGGGTCCTTATCGTGGTTCAGATCGGTCTGAACCATCCTTGGCTATATTAGGCCCCTAAAATTAGAGAAAAAAAATAACAACGTGATATAAGAGAGATAAGGGCTAATCCCCAAGTTACTTGAATTAACCAAGTCTATTCGTATTCTCCGACAACGACGCCAAAATACTTGATGTCGCTCAAGCCATACCTTCTTTTTTAGGTAAAGTGGTCATCAAGTAAATAACCTAATTGAGATTAGGATTGTTCCCACGAGGAATATAGTAAACTCCAGAATCAATTCAATGCACCTTGAGAGTGACTAACCTATTATCTCCTGAGGAAAAGGGGGTTTGAAAACAAAAGTTTAAAGTAGACTAAATGAATGCAAGTAATGAACAATCAGTGGAAGAGCTAACTAGGGTTAAGTGTTCCCTATGAATCCCTAATGTGATAATATCGGACACATGCAATTCTCTTTTGGTGTGTAGGTGCAGGACAGTAAAGTAGGTTTACCTAAGTCTTTGATCTAGAAAATAAGTAAATTTCACCCTGTAACTTGATTCATCTCCATGGTGTGACACTATTAACCCTTACTCTTATCCTAGTACAACCTCCCCTTAATTTGGTTAAGTTGATTAGACGAGAAAAACCTCAATTGTCTCCTGTTAATTACCTCTTTTCTTATTTGTCACTTTCTTGATCTGACAAGTGATACTAGACAAGTTCTAACGTTGGCCACCATTAAAATTAATTAAAGTGAAGAGAGTTATTAATACGTCCTAACACACTTTTCAAGAATTACACATTAAACTATTTTACCTTGTTAGTTCATAATGGTTCCCACGACTATAGTTGTGGATTTAGCTATGCATTATCAGTGTAAACACATAGATTATGATGTAGAAGAATATAATTAAGCACTTACAAGATGAAATTAAAATCACAAAATCCAACTCTTCAATTAAGATCACGAGTTTGAATTAAGAACACATAATGTATGATAACTCCTAAGTGTATTCACTAAAACAAGGTTCAAACTTCGTTCTCCCTGGAAACTTAATGAAAAATAACCTAAAAACTTATTTATAATATGTACAATACAAATCCAAAATGAACTAGGAAAACTGTGTCGCCAAGCTTCACGAGACCTTTTTATGAGTAAACCACTTCAAGGTTCGTAGATTGGGGTTTCCTGGATTCTTGCAGTGTTTAAGAGTTGACTTCTACAAAACCATTCCATAACCCGTGTAAGATTCTACGACTCATGGAAGGTCTCGTCGGATGACTTTTATGCATATCTCTAATTTTTTATCCTTAGGGCACGACCATCACTCTATGACTCATGTACCATTGTATGTCTCATGGATCCTCCTTGTAGAATTGACTTCAACTTTGCACCCCTCACTGGAACTGTACATGAAACCCACTCTACGACTCATAGAGGGTCTTGTGGAACACCAAAAACCAACTTCAACATATTTCTCCCAAAACTTTGCCAATACTGTAATCCTACAAACAAACACAAAAATATAATTAAACCTACTAACATCATATTGAAAACACAAAAAACTCAATGTTTTAAGCATCAAAAGTGCTGCATTTTGACAGCACATCAAATACCTAGAAATTTATTTCACCACATTAGAAGACATCAAGTTGAGCCTATACCCGTATAAGAAATAACTCAAGCCTTAGCTTAAGATCTAGGGCATTAAAATATCTCTCCCTTGGGAACATTCATACCCAAACATGATGGGAACACACTTGAAAGGAGTAACAAGACAAATTATAGCCCTAAAATGAATTCAAAAATACACCTCAAACACAAGTTTCATGTAATTCCAAACTTTATGCATCAATCATTATCAAAGCATGTCATTATGTATGAATGCAATATGACATAGAAGGGCTGAAGTACATGACTTGACAACATGAATGGGATTATGTTATTACCTCTGGCTTAAATAGAGTGAAAGAGATAAGAGTATCGCTTCTTCATGTTTGCTTCAGCTTCCCAAGTGGCACTTCAACTTGTTGATTCCTCCAAAGGACTTTGAAGGATGCTATATCTTTATTTCTCAACCTCTTCACTTGCCTATCCAATATCTCAATTGGAACTTTTTCATATGCCAAATTCTCTTCAACACCAACAACCTATAAATGTACAGTAGATCTTGGATGACCTACACACTTTCTCAACTTAGATACATGGAAGACCGGATGAACCATACTCATCTCCATAGGCAAATCCAACTCATAGGCAACTTTACCAATTCTCCTCAATATTTTATAAGGCCCTACAAACCTTGGGCTCAACTTTCCCTTCTTGCCAAACCGAACTACACCTTTCATGGGTAAGACTTTCAAATACACCCAATCATTAACTTTAAACTCAAGGCCCCCTTCTACTCACAACGAAGTAGGACTTTTGCCTACTTTGAGCCATCTTCACTCTTTCCCTTATCAACCTCACCTTCTCCAAAGATTTCATAACTAAATCCAGGTCTAACAACGCCATCTACCCTATTTCAAATAACCCCACCGGGAATCTACAACATCTACCATTTAGGGCTTCAAAGGGAGTCATTCTTATGCTAGAGTGATAACTATTGTTGTAAGCAAACTCAATATATGGAAGATGCTCATTCCACTTACCCTCAAACTCCATAACACAAGACCTAAGCATATCCTCAAGAGTTTGAATGGTCCTTTTAGCTTGACCATCCATTTGTGAGTGAAAGATCATGCTAAGCTTGACTTTATTACCAAAACCTCTTTGGAACGATCTCCAAAGTGTGAAGTAAATTAAGATCCATGATCCGAAGTGATAGACAATTGAACCCCATGTAATCAAACCAACTCATGGATGTACAATCTAGCATAAGTTTTAGCACCATAAGTCATTTTGACCAATAAGAAGTGAGCCAATTTCGTCATTCTATCAACAACAACCCAAATAGAATCAAACTCCTTCCTAGTCTTTAGCAAATCAATCATAAATTCAATGTTGATTTCTTCCCACTTCCAAGTAAAAATCTCTATATCTTTGGTTAGGCCCCCGACGTTTGATGTTTGCTTTGACTTGTTGGCAATTGTAGCAACTAGCTACAAACTTGGCAATATCTCTCTTCATACTACCCCACCAATGCTCTTCCCTTAAGTCTTTATACATATTTGTAGAACTAGGGTAAATAGAGTAGGGTGAGTTATGTGCCTCTTTCGAAATTGAGTCCCTCAACCCATCAATATTAGGTACACACAACCTACCTTGGTATCTAAGGACACCATCTCTCCCTTGAGAGAAAACCTCCACCTTACCATCTTTCACCAATTCTTTCAATTCCACTAAAGTGGGATCAAGGGCTTTCTTAGATTTGACCTCTTCAATCAAAGAAGGTTTGGAACCGTCAACAACCATCATACCACCACTATCGGCTTCATTCAACCTTACACCCAACCTAGATAACGAGTAAACGTCTTTGGCCAATTCTTTCTTGCCATCATCAATATGGATTATACTCTCTATAGACACTCTACTTAGAGCATTGACAACAACATTAGCCTTTCTCGGGTGATAATGCATACTCATGTCATAATCTCTAAGGAGTTCCACACCCCCTTCTTTGCCTCAAATTTAGGTCCTTTTGTGTGAATACATATTGGAGACTCTTGTGGTTTGTAAACATATTCACATGAACCCCATATAAATAATGAAGCCATATTTTCAAAGAAAACACCATGACTGCTAATTCAAGATTATGGGTTAGTTAATTACGCTCATGCACTTTGAGTTACCTGGAAACATAGGCTATGACTTTCCCACTTTGCAACAATACACACCCCAAACTAATTTTTGAAGCATCACAATACACAAAAAACCCTTCTAACCCTTCCGATAGAGCCAAAATAGGAGCAAATGTAAGCTTGTCTTTCAAAGTTTGAAAACTCTTTTCACATCCATCGGTCCACACAAATTTTACCTTCTTTTGTGTCAATTTAGTCAAGAAGAAGAAATAGAGGAAAAACCATTCACAAATCTCTAGGAATAACCCATAAAACTTAAGAAACTCCTAATATCCATTGGAGTCAAAGAGTCTAGGCCAATTTCTTACCACCTTCGTCTTTTTAGGATCCACTTTAATCACTTCACACAATACCTTATGCCCTAGAAAAACCACTTCTTTCAACCAAAACTCACATTTATCAAACTTGCCAAATAATCTCTCATCCCTTAAGGTTTGCAATACTATCCCAAATGTTTCACATGCTCATCCTCACTCTGGGAGTAAATCAAAATATCATCTATAAACACCACCACAAACATATTAAGGTAGGATTTAAAAACCCTATTCATAAGATCCATGAATACTACCGGTGCATTATTAGGCTAAATGACATCACAACGAATTCAAAATGCTTATATCTAGTCCAAAATGTCATCTTAGGAATATCACACTCTCTTACCCTCATTTGATGATACTCGGACCGAAGATCAATCTTAGAGAAATGACTAGCGCCTCTTAGTTAATCAAATAGGTCATCCATCCTCAGCAAAGGATATTTGTTCTTTATGGTGACCTTGTTGAGTTGCCAGTAGACGATGCACATTCCAGGTAAGCCATTTTTCTTCCTTACAAATAACACCGGTTCACTCCAAGATGACTTGCTAGGCCTTATAAAACCCTTATCCAATAAATCTTTCAATTGATCTTTCAACTCCTTTAACTCCATCGGAGCCATATAGTAAAGAGGAATGGAAATGAATTGAACATTGGGGAAGAGGCCTTTACAAAATCTATCTCCTCTGGTGACATTTTTCATGGAGATATTATCTTTAAGTGCAAAGATCAATCACTAGATATAGGAAGTCTTAAGACGAGTTCTAAAGCAAAAGATAGATCATGAAGAAGTGAATTATTTCCTAAAATACCTCATAGCCTCCTATCCATAGTTGTGGTGTACTTCACAACAATGAACTAGACTCAACTTAGCTCATTGTGTTGGATTTCTGAGGACCATTTACAAACCTAGTGCTCTAATACCAAGCTTTTCACGACCTAAGCCTAGGTCCTAGACATAACATGGTGAATTGGGAACCCGAAGGGACCCCAAACAATACTCTTAAGTATACATAGCACATCCTTAGTTGTGAAAGCATAATTAAACAATATGCACATAAATTCTAGGGGAAATGGGACTTTGGACTCACACTATGGAGATGTTAGGGGGAAGCAGATTAGCATAATTATATTGCAAAAAAAGTCTAAGGGATGGGTAAGTATGACTCACACTATGGGGAGGATAGGGTCTTTGGACTTGCATCTCATCATCCTCCTGTAACAAGCATATATGAGGGGTTAAGAACTAAGGGAGTCTTCCATCATTACATAAGCATAATAGGATTCAAGCTCATAACATTCATATCCATATCCAACAACACCTCTAACATGAGTAGAACAGGGGGTCATCAACACCTCTAACATCATATTCATATCAAAGAGTAGTTCAACAAAACCAAATCTTCATAAAATCAAAGGAATGGGCTTTATATTATTCTTAACAGTCATAACATTCCCATGAGTTCTTAGCATGCTTAATATCCCTTCAAGTTTCATAATATTCATAGTTCACATGTCTCACTATATGACTTTCATCAATATAGTAGCTTGTCATATAGCCTTGATCAAAATATGGTGGTTATTCATATAAGCTCAAAATCATGCAATTCAAGAATGTAGAAAATGAGAGAAGTAAAGATCAATTTATTTTAATGTCATTCAAATAAACCCATTAATAATGTAGTAAAACCCTCATTTTGATTATCATGAAATCCAACTAAAATCCACAAGTTCCTTCATAACTTTTCATGACATAATAGAGTACATGGCTTTAGTATCATAAAGTCCATCATAATATCAAACCCCGATGGGTATTAAAGCATAATCAAATTATTACTTGAAGATTCAAAACATAAATCATATTTATGATACATAATAAGGATTACCCATAAAGTATTCAACCTTAAAATCATGAAATTTGATTAAAAGAAGGATTGGGCTTCATAGGTGGATGAATCCCCATGAATAAAACCCACATAACTTAAACTTAGATTTTATTGAAGGAAAAATAGAGGAAGGCTTGGGGCTTTACTTGAGTCCTTGAGATCAAAGCAAGTTCTTGAAAAGCTTGAGATTGAATGGAAGATTATGGGGGGGGAGGGGGGGGGGGTTGGGAGAGGAATAGGGCCAAAATGGCTTACACGAGTGTATGTGAGTATACTGAGTCAAAAACCTATCTTAGGAAAGCATAAATATGATAGAAAGGTAAAAAAATGATGTTTTAAGTGTCCCATCAACAAAATTGATGGTCCAAAGGTCCCATCACCGAACCATTCAACAATATGCCAAATGGACATTCAGACCTCCCTTTTTGAAACTTTCCGGACCGATTCAATAACCAATTCAGTGATGTGACAAATGCATTAGCTGGTGTCACGACTCGGATAGGGGCCTAGATGTGACATGGTGAAGGAGAATCTGAAAGTCCTCGATCAAGCCATTATAGCATCATCACACACATCATCCGTTCGAAAGCACGGAAGCTAAACACATAACATATATACTCTAAGGGAATCGGGGCTTAGGACGCAAGCTATGGGGATGTTGTCGGGAATGGGATAAACATGGATTCACATAGCACATAACAATTATCTCTAAGGGGACGAGTAAGTAGAATTCAAACTATGGAGGCACACCGGGATTATGTGACTTTCCACATAAGCACATCGTCAATCACAACTCCCAACATCAAGTCATAAGCACAATCAATAACATTTCTCATAATCAAGGCTCAAAACATAACATGTCATAATCATAATATTCAACATTACAAGCCAACGTACAAGAGTTTAGTTGTCCAACAAGCCTCTACATAGATCAAGTG
>JBCEWC010006021.1:0-23853 GCA_038996855.1 Solanum aculeatissimum | reverse complement strand
TCGATGAGGAGATTAGTGGCTGAATTAACATGGTTAACCAGACTACTTACTGAC
The DNA here is from genome assembly GCA_038996855.1 of Solanum aculeatissimum. Taxonomy (NCBI): domain Eukaryota; kingdom Viridiplantae; phylum Streptophyta; class Magnoliopsida; order Solanales; family Solanaceae; genus Solanum; species Solanum aculeatissimum. The sequence continues at coordinate 23,799 of JBCEWC010006021.1, read as the reverse complement.
TTGTCGATTTCTCCTCCTCTTCCTGTGCCTATACACTCAGATAGTCAAGTTGCTATTCATATAGCTCGAAATCCAGTTTTTCATGAACGGACGAAACATGTCGAACTTGATTGCCATTTTGTTCGTCAGCAGTATTTATCCGGTTTGATTTCCTTATCCTTCGTCCCTTCCAAGGAGCAGTTGGCTGATATATTCACAAAACCCCTGGTCGGACCTTCACACCATCGGAATATGAGCAAGTTAGGGCTTACTCCGCTCCCCTCTAACTTGAGAGGGGATGTTGGAATTTTGATTTCACAGTCCTCCAATCTACTGGAGGATAAAGAAGATCAAAGGAAAGAAATGAAGATGAAGAATCCTATATCAAAATGCAAGACACCTCATAAGATTTGAACAAGCTGTAAATACATATTATTTTTTTTCTTCTATTTGTTACATTGCAAAGAATCTTAGTTTGTTATAAGATAGCCAATAGAAAAATGGACAGTTGTACAGTTTGTTAGGAATAGAAGGTTCCTTTTGTTTCCATGTAATTATATATATTCAGAGATTGGGAATCAATGAAAAGGGGAAGAGAAAATTTCCAAACTGTCTTTCATATTTCTACAACACGTACTTGGAGATCAGTCTGATGACAGTTCTGGGGATTTTGTAGAAAATAGTCTCTAGTTCCCTTGTATTTTAATTTTGGACAATTTGATTTTTTTGTTTAACTTTGAAACAATTTAAAAGTTTGACAATGATGCTTTTCATTCATTTTATTGTTTAATTGTGTCTATTATTATGTATTTTGTGTGTTTTACTTCTTCTTTATTGGCTGGTGTTGGCTGTATAGATATAATAAATTGAATGAAATTTTAATTGCAGGTGGGCAGCAAAAACTGCAGGTTTCTGCTGTCAAAAAAATTGCAGAAAAGCGACGGACAGGGACCCTTTGTCCATCGCTTTCTTGCCACTTTTTTAAAAATAAATTCCAGAAAAGCGACGGACAGGGACCCAAATTCCGTCGCATTTTATTTTTTAAAAAAATAAAAAATAGGAAAGCGACGGACAAAGGGACCCAGTCCGTCGCTTTTCAGGATATTTTTTTTTTGTAAAAATCCAGAAAAACGACGAACGGGGTCCTTTTGTCCGTCGCAATATCTTTAAGTCCGTCACTTTGTTTCATATTTTTTTTTAAAAAAAAGTCACTCTATCCGTCGATATTCCGTCACTATTTTGCCATTCGGTCCGTCGCTATTCAAAAAGCAACGAGCAGAAAAGCGATGACAGTGACTGCGTCGCTTTTCCGTCATTTTTCCCGAAAAAAGCGACGCAGTCCGTCACTTTTGCCCGTCATTTTTTGGCATTTTTTTAGTAGTGAATTTCCATTACATGAAAAAACAAAAAGGGTTAATAAAAATTGAGTTGTATATATAAAAAAAGACTTGCCATATTATTATTTTTTAACTACCATAAGAGATTATTAAGTTGAGATGAAGCTTGTGAATCCTCTTCATCATGTGATGGTGAGTGAACATGTCTTCCTTCATATGTTATGATTACCATTCTTGGATCTTCTGCTAATCTTTCCACCATTTTCTTAACCCTACAATTGTCTTGTGTACATCGATAATTGCTCCTGCAAGAATACATAACCATGTTACAAATTATTATTATTTTCATTTAATATTTATTGTCAATAATGGCGGAGTCATAAATTCTTGAACTACCTTTGGAAACTATGAGGATATTCAAAAGACAGTACATCAACTCAAAAACACTCAATCAGAATGTCAAATGTCTATCTAAATCAAGAATAAAGATTAGACAATGACCAATTAATATCAATCCAATCCAATCCAATCCAATCCAATCCAAATCAGAGTATTATCAAGAAGGAACTTTTATGAGAGTTTCTCTTATCCGACAACAACCACTTATGAGCCAATGATTGTACAACAATCCTTTTGATGTTGTCACAACCGTTCAGTAGTTGCCAGGTAAAGAACGAATCGAACCCATGATGGATCCGGTCAATCAAGTTCTCTATTATTTCAGGGACTTATCAAATCAAGAGGGAACGTCCGACTTAGCGGTTCTATATTCACTTATGCTTGGCGACGTAGTTAATGAGTCGAGTTGGATTTACTCTCGCTCAATTCGGTGATCGATACTTCTTCCAAGACTCAATGCTCATAAATAATCAAACCAATCAACTCAATCAGTGAGTCTCATAAGGACTCGTATCAATCCATCAATTTTATCTCAATCAAGCCTTTCGGTCTATCAACCATGAAATTAAATCAGTTATCAATCATATCTTTCAATAATTTGGTCAATCAATCTCATCGACCTTTCAAGAATGAATTAGACAATTACGCAGGAGGACTATCAATTAGACTAATCTTTAGAGTTCAATTAGGAAGACTCTTAGGACCATCAAGATCTATAAACATCATCACCATATAGGGAAAGTTTAGACTAATCATTAAGGGGACTATCAGTTTGGACCAATCATTCGAGTTTAATTATGAAGACTCTCAGGACTGTCAATTTCTATCAACATATCATTATACTTAGTCACAATCACAATCATGTTGTCAAGGTTCTAGACTTAATCCATAGGTTCATTCATGTAATCTTTTATTAAGTAATATGTGGGGTTTGTGAAATAACTCATATAAAAGCATGTAGTCAGTAAATCAAATTTATGATCATCATCAATATATGGAAATAAATAGAATATACATAATTTACAAAAAAAACATTCATAGAGAACATGCATAGAGGTCAACACTTTCGCAATCTCTCTGTTACCATCAATAGGGGCACATGAAAGAACATTTACATGTTTTAGTTCAGCCTTACATACCTGGAAAATTAATATTACAATCCAAATTTGAAGAACATTAGTTTTCTTGGAGAAAATCTTTGATAATAGCTTTAATTGTTTCTTTTGCGCAAGCATTCTTAATCTCTTTTTTGAAATTGTTAAACAATTCAACTTCTTTTTTTTTTTTTGAATTATTGCGTTATAATTTTTCTCTGTTTGAGAATACTTGCACCATTTTTGCAACTTAACCTGAGTTTTAATAATTTGAAAATTGGCTAAAATACAATTCTCAAGTAATGTGCTAAAAAATATCCAAAACAAAAGGAGGTCATTCATAGTTTCTTACATAATATTATGAAATATAAAGCCACAAATTTAGTTCTCATTTTTTTGCCTTCAACATATAATATAGTGAAAAGCATGAGGCCCATCAAAGTCCAGTAGTAGTCCACATAACAAATTACACATTAGACTTTATAGTTAATAGCATCCATCATTAGTAAACTAGGAAATTAATGAAACCTAATTTCCATTACATGAAAAAACAAAAAGGGTTAATAAAAATTGAGTTATATATATAAAAAAGACTTGCCATATTTATTATTTTTTAACTACCATAAGAGATTATTAAGTTGAGATGAAGCTTGTGAATCCTCTTCATCATGTGATGGTGAGTGAACATGTCTTCCTTCATATGTTGTGATTACCATTCTTGGATCTTCTGCTAATCTTTCCACCCTTTTCTTAACCCTACAATTGTCTTGTGTACATCGATAATAGCTCCTACAAGAATACATAACCATGTAAGAAATTATTATTTTTTCACTTGATATTTATTGTCAGTAATGGTGGAGTCATGAATTCTTGAACTACCTTTGCAAACTATGAGGATATTCAAAAGGCAATACAAATATATGAAAGAAATGATTTTTGCACATTACAATTTTCGGGATTCAATTGAATCTCCTTTTTTTAGGGGCGGAGATAGAGTACTATAAAGGAGTTCAGATGAATTTAGTATCTTTTATATAAATTCTATATTTATATTTTAAAACATTAAATATGTTAAAATGTTTAGACAAGCAATGAGATTAGAGGCAATTCAGAATTTATGAACTTCAAATTTTAATGTTGTCTTTGTCTTTTTTTATTGTGGCTCTATCTATCGTACCATAAACAAATAACCTTAACTAGCATAAAATTGACAAATAAAAAATGAGCAGAGCTAGTTGATATGTGTTGATGACAGATAACTGAGACACTATAAAATAATTCAAGGTACGCAAAAGCTGATCAAACAACAAGACCAAGACGATTCAAATATTGTCATATTTGACTAAACATTGTTGTAACACAAGTCATTATGAACAGAACTAATCGATATATGTATCGATAATAGATAATAGGTATACCACAAAATAATTGAAGTACGTAAAAGTTGATCGAACATCAAGACTAAGACCAAGATTATTCAAATATCATCATACTCGACTGAAAATTATTATAACACAAGTTATTAAAGACAGAGTTGATCAACATATGTGTTGCTAATAGACAATAGGCATTCTTGATTGAACACCAAGACTAAGACCAAAGATGGTTCAAATGTTGTCAGATTTGACTGAAAAATGTTGCAACACAAGTTCTATTGGAAATAATGAATTGCAGGAAATTTCATGTCTCTTTTCTTATCTTTGAACAGTGTTTTCTTTTAATTAGTCTTTGTGATGATAACTGCCAAAACCTGCAAAGAGCCCCTAGTCTAGTATGCATATATATAGCATATTCTAATAATACTAGTAGGAGATTTGGGGACAGAGACTATAATTATTTCATTTGTTCAGTATAGGACAACACGCGTATCTGCATCATATTCATCCACAATTTATAACAACACAAAAATAACAAAAATGAACAACAAAACAAATACTGACAAAGCAAATTCTACTCGCTCTGCTTCTATTTATATATGAGTTAATTTGACTTGATACGAAATATAAAAAATAAAAGATTTTTAAAACTTATAGTTTAAAATGAGTAATAAATATTTGTGTGACTTGAAATTATTTCATAACAGATAAAATATGTATTTTAAAGTTAAATATTAACTAAATATAGAAATGAGTAATTCTTTTTGTGAGAGACTAAAAAGGAAAATAAGTTGTATAAATTGGGACACAGGGAGTAATACTTTATGTGATTCATTTTGTCTTGACATAAGTTTAAGGAAGAAAAAAAGGTTATCCAATATTATGATTTTAAACTAAAGATAGGCAAAAATGTAACAAAATATTCTTTAAACATCTCATGTGAAAAGTCAAAATTAAAGTATTGTAAAAAAAAACTATATTTTATTTAAACAGAATAAAAAAAGAAAGTAAAACAAATAAATTGAGACACAAAGAATATGTATTACAAATAGCATATTTCAGTTAAGGCTAAATGTTGAACCTATTTATTTTATTTTGTGAGCTAGTTAGATGGCTTGAACAAAAAACTCTTCATTTAAAGTCTATAGTGCTTCTGGTGGGGGGTGGGGCGTGGGGGGAGGGCGGGGCTTAATACTTTACTAAGAGAATTATTTTAACTTTATATATATATGATATAATTTCTCGACGAGGATGAGACTTTCAATACACTAGCTCGGCTAATGGTTTAACGCTCCTGTAAAAGAGACAGTTCTCACAGCTCAAATCAGATACCTCTAAGTACCCAAGGGTGAATGAACCTTTACCAGTTCCCCACGCTTTTAATGACACGAGTCTAATGTCGTACTCCCTCTGTCCCATTTTATATGACATCCTTTTCTTTTTTAGTGCGTCTAAAAAAGAATGTCACCTTATTATAATTAGAAATATTTTAACGTAAAAAATCTCTTTTTTACCCTTAATGATATGATTTACAACCACATAAATATCATATCTAAGAATTGTTTTAAACTATAAATTTCAGAAGTCTTTCTTTTTTCTTAAATATCGTATCAAATCAAACGATTAACTCCATCATTCAAAACAATTAAGCAATGTGCAGTTCCCTAATGTTAGAACATTTTGATGGATGTAATGCAATATATAGCTGTTTGTAGGACAATGTGGGGTGCTTTACCTAGTACAACAAAAAGGTAAATGGAAATAGTGCACAAATAGAGATTATACATAGTAGCAAATTGCAAACTGGCAATTGCTGGATTCATTATCACTAGTGCCAGTGGCTTTAGCAACAGTGGGCTCCCTTGTGATTAAAAGTGTTGGCACTTTTGTAAAATTAAAATGAGTTAATTTCCATATCTTAACCATACTAGAAAAGAACTTTTACACTATCGTACGCAATAAAAGAAAATTCGAGTTAGAAGATGACCAGCAATTGATTTAGAAAATTTATCATAACATGTCCCAAATCATTTTTGGGCTTGTGAAACTTACAAATGGGTCGAAAGGTGTAATTAACAATTCCCTCATTGGACAAAGGAGATTCGTAAGGCAAGAAATCATTCATATTTTGAATAGGTGATTGCAGAAAATCAATTTATCAATATTAGAATTTAAATGATTTATAGTGAACTAGTTTTATCTTGGAAAATGAGATTATAAAAACAAACTAGCTAGTAGAAAGGATTTGAATACCCTTCATCAAAATTTTACTAGGCTTATATATAAAAAAGTTAGTTTTTATACAAATATTTTAAATTTTGAACATTTTTAACGAAATTCTATTTATTTATTTTTTTTCTCTCTTTTAGAGGGGTTGGGGGTGGAGGTGGGGAGAGACAACAATATAACAAAGTAAACTCCTAAAAAAAAAATCAATATATAGTAGTAATCATTTAACAATAAAAGTTTCAATTTACTATTAACCTAAAGAGGGGATCCTCCATGGGATCCTCCCCATATCAAACATAAAGATGTAAAAGTGATCATTATTTACTTTTTTCTTTATTCATTTATGGGCCTTAATTAGGGTTTTCATATAGTACAAGAAATATAATGCATGGTTTCTTTCAATTATTAACAATGCCAAAACTTGATAATTAGTAAGTTGTTTCAAGTGTTGAATCATGATGAGATTAGTGAATCTCTTTATACTTGTCACAAGTAAATTTTGCAATCATGTTTTAAATATTAATCCTAATTAAAAGATCATCAAAATTCAGCTCTAATAGTTACTAGTAATATTATTCAATCATTTTTTGTCTTTTGAGGTTAATAATAACATTTACTTTAACCTCTCACAAGAAATTACCTTACATAATATAAGCAATAATAGTATCATCAAACAACTAATGTTAGTAAACCATCAAAATTCTAAGGTTCGAGTTTCAAAAATAAAAATAATGATAATGTGAGGATCAAAGAACTTTCCCCCTTAATAAGCCTTGTAAGCACTTAAATTATATCAAATTATTTTATGAATGGTAGCAGATTGCACGAATTCAAATTAATCAAATATCGAATTGAAATTAAAACCCCCAAAAGTATCAAAACCACTAGTAAAGTAAATCTAATGACTAGCAAGTGAAGAGAGTAACTAAAATGAGAGGCACAACATTTTATCAATGAAAATGAAGGAAGATTGTTGAAGGTTAACAAATAAAGAATAAATATAATTAGAATGGAAAACATAAAGTAGATTAAGTATATAATTATAATGGAAAAAATAAAATGTAAATTAAGTATTAAGTACCTTGGATGTTGGGTATTTTTGACAACTTTCTGGCCATATTTTCTCCATTTATAACCATCATCCAACACATCCACATCACTCATAGTCTTGAAACAAAATCTTGGTTCTCTTACTTTCCTTCTTGATGATTTTATCTTCTTCATCTTAATTGATGAAACCCCTAAATTATGATCATGATCAAACTCCCTTGATCTCTTAATAATATTGTTGCTCCCATTCATTTCTCCCCATGCCCTAAAAATCCATCTTACACATATCATCAGTCATATCAACTAGCTATACAGAAAAAAAAAACATAATTTTGAAAAAAAATTAAGGTTAAGCTATGTTGTTCCTATTCTCCAAAAAGGATATCGCATCCGTGTTTAGATTTTTCAATAATAAATTACTTTTGAAGGATTCTACATGCACCTGACGAGTGTGAGCAACATAGAGGTCACTAATTTATTTGAACTTTTTAAAAAAAATAGTGTTGTACCTATGTTGGATCCTTTTAAATAAACTATAATTTTAGAAAATTCAACATATTTTTTAAGAGTTCGAGCAACATATATAGAGGTCAAGAGAGAAATATGAATGATTGATTACCATGTATTTGGATTGGATTTTTGCAAAGCAAGAAGATGGGTTCCTCCAAAAATAGTAGTAGTAAGATCTTCTTTGTGCCTTGGATCATGTGTGGATTCAATATTTAAGGAATGATCAAAAGAGGGAGGGATCATATTGAGGGTTTTTAGAGTATTTTGGTTGTATCCAATAAATGGTAGAGTAGAAGTAGTACTAGTACTAATTATGCCCATATTGTTGCAATTTGGAGGAAAAGAGAAAAATCCTAGTTGTGATGACATATCTTGATGATCCTCAAACAAGCTTTGGCTAAACATTGCTCCTTTTTCTTCCTTTCTCTCTCTAGACCTTCTACTTCTCTCTCTTTGTGTGAAGGATGTAGAAGAAGTTGAGGTGTAAGAGAGAAAACCAGGCAGTTTGATTTCTTATAAAAGGAAAAAAGTTTGAAAATGTAAGGACTAATATTTGGTGACACTACACCAAAAAGAAATTAAAAAAAGGTGAGCTTTATAGGTGTGGTTATATGTTAAAAGCACCAAATGGCTCCTCTCTTAATGTGTCACGTAGACACAATGAGCAGAGTTAGAATTTTTACGAAGATAATTCAAAATATTACAGAATATACGAAGAAGTCAAGAGGATTCAATAACTGTTAAAAAGTAATTGTGACTTGTATATATAGTATGATTTTTCAATAAAGAGGGCTCATAGCTACGTAAAGAATTATCTCGAGAGCATACATATACGATAAGAAAAGTGATACACCCATTGAAAAGTTTGTTCATGACGTAAGAATTATTCAATATTATATATAAAGAAATATAACGATGAATTCACTCGACCAATGTGAGATAACTTACACCACCTGGTACGTCGAAGACCAAACAAGTAATGCATGAACAATACAATATGAGAGTTCAACATTACATGATTAAATTATAGATAAGAACTTGTGTTGTAACAATGTAAAAAAAATGAACTATACATAAGTCAATTACAAAAATTACTTCATACATACCCAAACACAAATTCAAATTTTAAACAATTAATCTCTTTATGTTCAAACTTTTGTTTTAAGTGTTTTACAATGTGTTAGTACTAGTTACTACCACTAAACTTAGATTGGCTTTTCTAAACCAAACAAAAAATTACAAAGTCAATTAGCTTTAAGTTGTAACTTTAACCAAAAAGCAAAGGTAAATCCATGTGCCCAAATGTCAACCAAATCAGAACAGTAAGGAGGTGGGGGGTGAGAACATGGGAACTTTTACATGTCTTAATGCTCTCTATTTGTTTCTTTACCTTTTTTGTCCAAAAAGTTGAATGACTTTTTAAATTTTTGTTGCATTCAAGTATCATGCACTCATTTGATCATTTTTCTTTTTTTTTAATTTTTAGTATTATATATTTACAACAAATAGAAATCTTTATTAATGGATCCAATGATAAAAGGGTAAGGAGATGAGTACAAAATAATGGAACAGAAACTTGATGCAAAGTGGAGTGAAAAAAGAGTTAATTCATGATAGGCCTATGCTCTCAAAAGGGAAAGGGAGGACAAGTTTAAACACTATGTACTAATTATGATAGTGTATTTTCAAAAAAGTTATTAGTGAACCTTTAACTTGTAATTAATAGCAAATTAAATTACCAATTTATGTTTATTAAAAGTGTCAACCTATTTTTTACTAGTCATCCTCCCTTAGGCAAATCAATTTCATTATCATATGTCAATAAGTAATATAAATAAAGTAAAGTAATTACCATGTAGAAAATATCTCAAGAGTATCATAAATAGTGACATTTTAAAAAAAATACAAATTTAAATTATATGTATTTAAATTTGAATATTTAAATTGTAATATACATCTGATATTTTAATATTCAGATTCAAATCCTTAAATTTTAATAATAAATAAATAAATAATATAACCACCCATTGGACTAGAAATAGCATAGTGTACATTAGAGTCAAATTATACATCTCTACATTATATATATTTATTTATTTTTGCATATTTAGTGTAATGTAATTTTAAAGACTAGTAGAGTACGTGTGAACTAACTGATATACTGATAATTACTTGATTTCTTATCATCAAAGACGAACTTGAACTCATTAAAGAAAATGCCTGAAGTGAAAATTAATAAGTGATTGCAACGACTATAATTTCTTAAAACAAATCAATTTTTGAAAAAACTCAAAATTGAACACATTAAATATATGAAGAATACATAGATATTATTGTTATTTAAGTGGTACATAAACCTAGAGTATATATGAGTATGATATATTTCTTTATTATGGCATAAAAAAAGCACAAAAAATCAAAAGCAATGATAATGAATCTTGGTTACAAATCTATACCTCTGAAGATATCATGATGATGATGAGATGAAAGATTAGGGGCCTATTTGACTTTTTGGCTGCTATATAAAAGCTTCTTGCCTTTTTCTTCTATACTTTTTGATAAATTAATGTTACTTTTTCTAAGCTTATTATTATTATTATTATTCCAACAAACACCACACAAGATTAGTTAATTCTCCTCATAATCCAAACAAACCTATAATATTGTTATGATCTCTCTTCAATTGCACACATTAATCCATGTTTACTTTGGTTTGCAAAAATGCCATCATATTCATTCATGAAATTAACTTTCATTGAACAATAATGCTTTTAGATACTTAGTTTCTTCCCTAGATAATTAATTTGTTTTAACATTGTGTCAATATCAACTTCATTTCATTGGCTAGTAATTAATTCACTTTTTTTTAATATCTACATTTGTTATCATTGCACCGCTTGTGCTTATGATTTTTGTACTAGAAAAAAGTAATCATTAAATTGAATAATGTTAGATAAAAAGAAAATTAATTTTTCATATTCTAAATTCTAGATAAAAGAATTACAAAATATATTTAATGGGGTTGTGTTGAGTTAAACAAGCCCTAAAATCTAAATATATTTTATCATGATGAGATGCAAGAGAAGACTTCACACTATTAAAAAGTATAGTATTATATTTTATATGTAATTTCAATATTATCAATATATTATTCGCATATTCAAAGACTTTTCTTTTGAGATATGTTTTACGTGACATATTATTATGATTTTTCAATTTATATGAATTATTTTTTCACATATTCATACTCGTCTCATCAAAATATTGCGTTTCTATATTTCAAAATAGCTTGAGTAGGACAGCATAATTATGTATCTAATTTAGTCATGTGCAAATAAATATATTTTCAGTCATCTTTGTAATTATATGAGGGATTTCAGGTGTATTTTTTCATTTTTAATTATTTTATTTCGACACTACTAATCTTGATATTGATACTTTAATTTCTAATAGGAATATTAATCACTAATTTTGACAATTCATTCCATAATAAATAATCAAACAAGAAATAAAATAATATTGATTTTTTATCTCAAATTATTTATATTTATCCAACATACCACACGACCCTTGTACTACTAGTTTACTAATTTAATACATAACATGAATTTAAAATAATTAAATTTTAATACGAATAGTATTTTATTAAAAAATTATAGTGCACTACATATTTTGGGGAAAATAAAAAGTAGTAGTATCGTATCTTAGCAGAATATTTATAGATGTAAAGGAACCTAGGAATAATTGGAATTGTCTATCTCTTGGGACTTGAAATATTATTTTGTGTAGCTGCAGGTAGCTCTTCTTTTTCTTTTTCTTTTTGGTTTTGGCGGTGGTATTTCCCCATAAAAAGATGTGATAATTTCTCATTTCACTAAATAACTTCATTTTACTAAATAAAATCTTTAAAAGGAGAAAGAATTATATACATGACTATATTGAACAAATTTATTACCCTCGTTTCAAAAAGAATTAATTTTTTTTTAGTCTGTTTAATAAAAATAAATTATTTTTTTATAATATTTTAATTTTAATTTTTCACATAATATATTTAAAATCATAAATTTAAAAAATATTTTAATACATTTAATATAACTTTAATTTAAAATTATAAAATTAAAATAAAATTACTTTCTTAAACTTCCTTTCAAATCAAATCAGGGAAGTATTTATTCTTAGAATAAAAAAATAATGCTTCGTTCACTACAGTGGTAGTTCCTCCTAAAAAATCTCATGTTCATCAGGAAGAGATTAATTGTATCATATTAAAAATAATTATTGTAATTATTATTATTATCGATTAGGAGATTTTTATAAAATTATGTGTATTTGAAAGTTTGTAAGTGCAAATATTTAGTTAGAAAAGAACATAGAAATATTCAATTCATCAAGTCGGCATTGTAGGATGTTCTACTTATTTAATAAGATTGTATAAGATTTGAGAAATTTTAATAGTTTTCACAATTTATGATGTTTAAATATTTTTTAAAAAATTCATATTACATGTCTAAACAAAATTTTAATTTCATATAGTATATATAAATAAATCTTAAATTTCATAAATTTTAAATTCGCAAAAAACAAAATAATGTACACTAAATACTTTTTGAAAAATCTCCTCCAAATCACCAATATAACTATCAAATTAAAATCGTGAGCATAAGTATGTAAATTTCAAATCCAAGTGGAATAATAAAATTATCTTGACATGACATTTGGCTCTTGAAATCTCCTTCACTATATCCACCAAATTTTACACAATCCATAATCATTATTTGCCCGTGGAATACGTCTTACATAAAATTATTGCAATTCTAAGTTGTTGAAAATATTGCCTCTTGCTTTCTTGTGCATGTATGTGAATGTTCACCAAACTCTTGTCTCTTTTGGACAAGTTGCTTCATAAAAATGAAAATACTATGAATGCATTTAGACGTGTTGTTATCTAAAGAAAACTTGTGTTACACCCTAGAATTAAAATTGTCAAAATATTTTTAGATGATAGAACTTTCGCACAATACATTATTCCAAATTTTTTCAGTCAAATTTCAAGTCGAAATATCGATCATGGTGCAAAAATATGCACAACGATGGTCTCAGTGAATTTTTAGGCCAAGTGAATCAAAAAATAATTTTTCGATGCAAAATTGCTTAATCAGAAAGGTGTGCATTGCGGACCTACCCTAACATAGCTCATTTTTATCTTTTGTATATAAAACACATCCATACAACTTCATTGTATGAGATTATCAACATGAAGTCATTTCACATTTATCCCTTTAATTATTTCATGAATATGCATTACTCACACTCCCTCATATGTGTATATATATATTTTAAAAAAATAGCCCAACAATGGACCCTTTTAATTAATTACCAAAATCTCACTATAATCTAGCAATTTCCTTACACATAAACCTTATAAGAACCATCTATCATCTCAACAAAAAGTATCAGAATTATCAATCAAGAACTAAACTACCACCGTTAATCACAGACGTATCATAATCCACATAATATATTTTTATCCTAACAACAATGACAACACATGTAACCATCTAATCTCGTGCCTGAAGGCTATACATGATCTCTCCCTTTAATTTATATTATACTATGTAATGAAAAATCGATTTATAACTACTCAATTGAGAAACCTAGCTTATTTGGGCATCAAGTGTTGCAATAAGTAAGTTGTGTCATTGATGATATTTCTTCTTCTCCGTGTTTTTAAAGATTAAATCATCTAATAATAACAATAATAAGAGTAATTGATAAACTACTCTTCTAAAACTACTTTGGGATTCAAATCCACTAGTTCTACCTTTCAAGATACTCCATAACTCTATATTTTGTTCAAATCCACTAGTTCTACCTTTCAAGATACTCCATAACTCTATATTTTGAAAGTTTTGCTCAATTTCCCATCCCAAGGACATAATTTTATTTTATTTTTGGTTTTTCACTTGGTGTCTGGAATCCGTAGAGCCCCGACTAAATTCAGATCTCGCACTGCAGGGCTCATTAGGGGGTGACACTTCCAACAAGATTTTTTTCATTCACAGGTCTCGAACCCGAGCCTTTGATTAAGGGTGAAACAGTCTCACCACTACATCACAACTCATGTTGGTCAATGACATAATCTATTAACAATATAACTCACGCTCAAGAGATTTCTGCCTATTGATTCTCTTTACACCAAAAAAATCCATCTATGTTAACTTTCTACTCCATCATGGTCAATCTTAGAGTAAAGAATCAACGAGTGTACTTAGATAGAAAGACTTATCTTGAAGGAGAAAATCAATGAAAAATTAAAGAAATCGTTGGTCCCTTACCCTAGTCTGACCTTGGACGAGTTTTGAGAGTAAAATAACATTTTAGGTCTGAAACATGTATTTAACTATACGTGTATCGCACCACGACGGTCTCAGCTCAGACAATTTTCAATAAAATAGTTATAACTTTTTACTTCAAACTCTAAATGGTGCAAACTTGATGGAATTGGAAAGAAGACTCACATATCCTTAATTTGATAGGACGTGGACCACTTAATTCATTGGAGACTGAGAAATATATATAGTCATTTGAAGTTGACCTTAGTTTAAGTCCATGCCCAAAACAAAATCAGCAAGCACACTTTCTCTTAACTTTGTGATAGAGACATTGTACAACCTTAATTCATAACTAATACATTCGTATATCGAGGAATTGATCCTAAATCTATGAAAAATGAGATCCTCATATCCTTAATGCGGCTATTTTCAGTTTCGACGAAATAGGTCAACATGCATCAAATATTGATCGCGCCACCTTAGGTTTAGGTTTAATGAGCTACTTGTTGAACTCATAATAAATTTAATTATATATATTTTTAATAAAATTGTTATTTCGAATAAATAATAGGAATAATAATGCCCACTCTTCGTGTAAATAATATTAGAAATAACAACTACTAGCTATCTATGGGATTTGACGAGACAATAAGACTAGCATTATTGTAGTGGCAAAAAGGATAATTATTCTGCAAACTAATATGAATATATGATGATCATGTGGTAAATTGTCAGAGGGAGTGGGAAGTTATGTGAAATATTACGAAGGAAAAAGAAATTGTTTAATGAAAATTAACACTTTTTTTTGTTTATTTTTATATTTGATACTTAAGTAAATAAATATTGTTTTAAAATTATTTATATAAAATCTAAATATGAGAATTTTATTAACACACTCAAGATCTCATGAAAAGAAAATCAATTCCCTTGCTTTATCCGGTCGAAAATTCTTACATTTGACAAAATTAATGTACTTTTGAAATGTAAAATCTAGTCAATATTATAACAATTTACTTTCAGTTAGATATATAAAAATATGTGTCTCGTACTTGATATATTTTATATATGTAACTCTCCTTTATCATATGTTATTCTCTTTATTTCACTTACGCGGTATTAATAGAATTTTGAGAGTATTTAATTATATATTTTATTAATATTTTAAATTATTAATTATTATGATATATAATATTTTTTATATAATTTTCAAAAAGTATTATATTACTTTTTTTTTTAATTTATATTACATTGATAGAAATTTAAAAATTAATTAATTCTTTTAATATTTTAAATTATTTATAGTAACAACCAATTATTTTTAGCCACTTCTATATATCAGTAATATCTTGAAAATCCCTCAACTTTTATTTCATTTCGAATTTGGAAGTGATGTATTTTTTTATTGTTATTATTATTTATTATTTATATAAGAAGTCTTAAACAACTACTGCGCTACTTGTTACTGGATAGTGACGTAGACCTAGCTTAAGCATGATGGAATGCTTAGCATTTTCCAAGTATAAAAGAAAATTTCCATAATTAAATATCTACTCAAATTATATTTCTTTTTTTAAAAATTAATTTGGAAAAGAGAAAATATATAATATTGAGAAATGAGAAGGATGGTGGACAAGTCATCATTCCTTTTTTTGTCTCCTCTCCAAAAATTAGAGGGGCTATCATTTTCATGTCCCCACCTCCCTACTCCCTCATCACAAAAAGAAAAAAAAATTGTTTAAAAAGAAATTTTTGTATATAGCCATCTAAAAATATTATATGTTTCACGGTTATAATTTAGATAATTATAGTTATAGCAGTGTTCGTATAATTCACACAATATTTGTATATATTTGTATAATTTACTATATAATTCGTAGTTTTTATATAGCGTTTGTATATTTCGCGATACAATTTGTGTACGACGTTTGTATAATTCGCTATATAATTTAGATTTGCGCATAACTTTTGTATAATCGCACAAAATGTTTGTATAAATCGCGCGAATTATACAAAACTCAAACTGTAATTACAATTAAATGTTTATTGTGAGCCGTAATTAACTCAGACTCTAACTATATTAGTTAATTAACTAGTATATGTTTGATTATTCACGTAATTTTTCTTTCAGATACCCAAATGAAGTTTGAAAAAAAAATTGATCTAGTTAATTAAATCACCACTTATGAAAAAACCCACAAGTTCAAATGTAGTGGATGAACAATGACAATTATACATAATGAGCTTATAATAATGATTAAAAAATTTAACATAGCTAAATTACTAGATAATTAAGTTAACTACTATTCAACAGCACCTTTAGATTGTGATCATACCAATCCTTTTATTTTTGTTATACTTGGAAATTTTTAAAGAAAATATGAGAAAAGTGTAAGGGGGTCCATATTAAACTTGTTCATATTATTTGGGAGTATATGAAAACTAGTTCCTTTATTTCAGGTGACTATTTATTAGTGGATATTACTGTTGAACGTGGTAGACAATTTTTTGCTTCGAGAAGTGCATAGTTTAGGCATATAGGATGAGTGAAGTTGACTTACTTAGTTCGGTACACACGAAATCAGAATTTGAAATTTATGAGTGAAGTTAACTTATTTAGATCGATAAAATTTAAAGTTTATGAGTTTAGAATTCTAATTCCTTCAAATTATGAGATTCTAAGTTAATAATTTATACATATTCAATAAATTACTTATTACAAATTCAAAATTTAAATCAAAATTACTGAATGAATGGAACTTCGATAAATATGGCTCCATATTAACTAACTTAAGTGTTTATATCAAGTCAACTAAACTTATTTTTTTAAAAGTATGTTTAATATAGTAAAACTATGTTTTAATTAATTATCATTAAGTAATTAATTAAAAAATATGTGCAAACTTATATCATACATTTATTTTATTAGATAAAATCACTTGGTGCAAATACATTTTTTAGTCATTGTGTGTAAAATGGTGTACCATGCATACAAATAGGGGTAGGTAATGGTGGATGTGGTTGGTAAAAAGTTGGTTACTTCAACTTGCTTATTTGTAAAAAAAAAAAGAGATTCTATCAGAATATATTTGAGTTATAAAAAAAAAAAAACTTTATTACATACATATACTAAATTCGAGGAAAAATTATTAATGTTGGGTTTAAAAACATTTTTGGTATTTTTATTGTCTTTTGGAATATTGCTTAATTCTAGTAATTATGCTTATATTGATGTATTATGATGATTAGGTGAGTTTCGAGCTATTTGAAACTAAATTAGAGCTAAACAAGCAATTATTTAATAATCATGACTATTAACCTTCACATTCTAGTTTTTTCTTCTTTCATGACTATTAATGCTTAATTAGATATTGATAATTTTTGTTTCTTCCATTTATCATATAAGTTCATTTATTTAATCTTAAACTTAATTATTTAATAATCATCAATTATGTAAACTAGATAAATTAAAAAGTTAAATCGATTCATGTAGAACACAATTAGATTGTTAGATAGTCCCTAACCCAAAATCATTTTCATCTCATCAATAACATAATAGTCTGCTCAATGCTGAGTTAAAGTATATAATTATTTTTCTTTTTGTTAGTTTACAACTAAAATCTTGATATTATTTCGTGTATACATGATGAGCATTAGTTTAATTTAGTAAAACCATTAATCACAAATCTCAATAAAACAATATACTCGGTATTCTAATATCGGCAAAATACACGAGAGATGTTGTATATATAAGTAAACAAGTCTTACCTACTAGTGATGTGTTTTAAAGTCATGCGGGCATAGGTCCAAAACAGACAATATCACTAGCGGACTGGACTATTACAGATGGTATCAGAGTCACTCTTGTGTCAGCCTTATCGATGTGGGTCAGAGTTTAGGTGAATCTCGGTGAAGCAGGGCAAACCTCAATGCTGAGTCTAAGCGAATTCCATATGGTGGGGCAAAGCTCTGCGAGGACGCTGAGTCCATAGGGGGTGTATCTAACGCCCAATCTTAAGATGAGAAGTTCCACATCGACAAAACACAAGATAGATATTGCGTACATAAGTAAACAAACGTAACCCTACCTACTAGCGACTCGTTGTAAAGTCGTACGGGCCTAGGTTCAAAGTAGACAATATCACTAGCGGGTTGGGCTGTTACAAATGGTATCAAAGTCACTCCTGTGTTAGCCTTATTGATGTGGGTCAAAGTTTAGGCGAATCCCAGTGAAGCGAGGCAAACCTCAATGTTGAGTCTACGCGAATTTCATACGGTGGGGCAAACATCAGTGAGGACGTTGAGTTCATAAATGGGGTGTATCTAATAACCCATCTTAAGATGAGAATCTCACATCGATAAAATACAAAAGAGATATTGTGTACTAGTAACTCGTTTTGAGGTCGTGCGAATCTAAGTCCAAAGTGAACAATACCACTATTGGGTTGGCCGTTACTTATACTTACATGGTATAGTGGAAGCAACAATTATTCAAATAAATTTATTGTGCAACATAAATGAAAATTCAAATTAAATGAATTTTGATGGGATAGTAGGTAGCTGTAAAATATTCATCATGATTGGAGATGGGGAATAGAAAGATGACAATATTTCCTATCAAAGAGAATATATATAGACAAGTCATTGTCATGACAGAGGCATGTCTAAATTGCTCACCTCACCATATATTATATCCAATCTAATACAAATATATATATTTCTGACACCATATAAATATTCTATAGGAATTGAAGAGATAGATGGATGGATGGAGGATATGAGGGGTCTAGACAGACAACATTTTCCAGGAATATTAGATGGAGGTGTGTATGTAATCATTGTCATGGAATTGGAGGTGACACTTGGAATAGACACACACACATTATCATAACTTAAATAAATAACCAAAATTATGTATTTTTTTTTAAAAAATAAATGAATAAAGATATTTCTAGATCGAGCGTATGATATTCATGCACTATACGAGTCTGATTATGGACATATTCTTGTATAAAGAACGTTTGATTTGACTCATATAGTGCATGACATCTTTCATGTGCCATACTAATCTATTATCAATTGGGGCAAACATTTAGTACCCACTTCTCCTCTTTTTCATTTTCATCATTCGTTTTTCTCTTCCTCGCAATTCTTTGAAAGTGTTTATTATGTTTCAAGTATCTGAACTAAAGTAGAATGTTATTTATAAAATTACTTGTGTCTTTGTGATCAATATTGTAGGTTAAAATTATAAATAACGTTTGATTTGGACTGATCATATAGCACATGACTCTAATACCTTATCCTTTAATTTCTAATTCATTTTATTTTTATTTTAAAGGTAAAACAATAGTAGTAACAATTTTAAGATGAATAATGTGGGACCAACTTCTATGCTTAAATAAATTTTAATTAATAAATTAAACATATAGTCCATTAAAAAGTCACAGGCTAATTTTTCTATGTTTGCCATTAAGGAGTTAGCACTAAACAGTAATATACATTTTTCCTAAAGGAATCATTACTTGTGGTTATTATAAGGTTTGACATTGCAATATACGTCCAAAAACATACAAGTTTGTGAAGTTTATTAATTATAAACATTTCATTTTATTTGTATTTATTTATATTCCTTCTCTTTAACTTAGGTTTGGAGTTCTTTTTGTTCGTCTTTTTCTTTTTCTTATTTATACTACGTGTTCGTGTTATAATAACGATGATGACGATATAATCAGTGGAATCTTACAAGTGAGGTATGAGGAGAGTAAAGTGTACGTAAAATTTCATATTATCTCATAGAGCCAGGTGTTTGTGTTACAATAACGACGACGACGACGACATACTCAGTAGAATCTCACAAGCGGAGTCTGAGGAGGGTAAAATGTACGTAGAATTTGTCACTACCTCATAGAGGCAGGTGTTAGTGTTACCACAAGTTTAATATTTAATATTTTTTAATCTCAATTTATGTGATATAGATAGAATTTAGAGAGTTAATTAAATTTTAGTATAATATTTAGATATTTTAAATTGTTAATTATTGTGATTTATAATATTTTTTATATGACTTTTAAACAATATATGTTTTCTTGTCGGTTATGTGGTACCGATAAATTTTTAAGTTTTTTTAATTATCCTGATCTACATTATTTTTACGACATTTTAAAAGAATATATGTTATTCATCTCTCCCTATTTATACGATATTATTTTGAGAGTCAATAGAAGCCTTTTTATGTCTTTTAAATATTTTAAGTTGTTAACTGTTATAATTTATATTTTTTACGTAATTTTGAAATAATATATGTTACTCCCTTTATCCCAATATATGTAGCACAGATAGACTTTCAAGAGTCAATAAATATTGTTCATTCTTGAAATTTACAATATTTTTTTTTATGTAGTTTTAAATTAAATAATACATGTTACTCCTTTTGTTTTATTTTATGTGACACTTAATTTTAAGGATCAATCAAATTATATATATATATATATATTATATTTTTATGTAATTTTAAAATATATAAAGATTAAAAAAAATAATTAAAATGAAAGAATTACTAAAAAATTATAAATATATTCTCAAATTGATCAAATAATAGAATATATCGATTTGTTGTTTGCTTGAGCAATTTAACTCTTTTTTCGATTATTATTGCAAATAATTATAAGAGAAAAATTTGCTGGTTCTTTTTTATTTTTTATTTTTTAAATAGCCTTCTAGATGCAATGATGTACTCACTGTAACTGCTATGTAGCAGCACATGGTGCTTACAATATTTAAAATGAGATAAAGGGGGAAATGGCAAATTAAAAAGAAACACAAAAAATCACTTAAACGAAAAAGAAATTTTTGTAGCTATAATTTTTTTTTAGTGATAATATTTATTGCATTAAAAATATTAAATATTAATTTAAAATATTATTACATTTAAAATCGTTAAAACTTTTAATGATATCTATATTTAAAATGATGGTTCAAAGCCTTGTGATGGAGGAAGACTTATGCCTACGAAATCCATTACTCTGATCATTGTTCTATTACCTGATCTTGATGGTGTAGTTATAAAAAGTGACATAACTTCAAGTTTTTTTTTTCTAAATGAAAATCTAAAGATAAGTTTAATTCACAAATTTGAATTATGCACAAAAACATTTAAATTTGAGACCCCATGAATTATTCCATTGATTTTGAACTTATAACGGTTGAATCACGTGAATTATTTCTTAATTTCATACGCTAGCAAATTATTAAAATGAATTCTTTCTTGTTTTTGAAAGGAAAAATGATGTAATATAACAATTTAATTTTTAATAGCTTTTAAAAGGAAAAATTATGTAACATAACAACTTAACTCCACCAATTATCCATTTTAGGGATACTTTTAATTATTATTAAAAAAAACTACTTTTTCTTTTCATTTATAACAGATTTTTGAAAAAATTACAAAAATTTTATTTTCTCATATTCTTAAATACATCACTTCGTGCAATGTATCAGGACATATGCGAAGTATCAAAACGTTGAGTGATGATAAGTGATGTAACCAAAATCAAGACGCGATATCTCAGGACGTTGAATGTATCAAAATATTTTGGGATGTATTCAAATTTTATTAAATTTAAGAGATTTTTATAAATTAAAAAAATAGAGATAAAATTTAATTAATTCTTTACGCCATGAGATTTACCTAAATTTTTTTTTATCATATTTAATAGTAGCAGATATTATAAGTGGCTACCTAATTCATCCCTCCTTGCTTGTCCAATCACATTCTCGAGAACCACATATAATCTGGCCCATTAACACAAAAATCTGTAAATTGGGCCAAGCCCATATCAAGGCAGAAACACTGTGTCATGAAAATCCATTGTGATTTTTTTAAAAATTAATTATCTAAATACACTCACTTATTTACCTTATTTACAAGGGATAATTACAGTTACTGGTCATTGAGAAAAATTATTTACACAAAAAAAATTATTTTTTCTTTATTACATAAAATAGCCAAATTCGGCTCTCTTGGCTATTTATTTTACAAATTAGTTGTGTATGACCATTTGTTGACCTTCTGCCACGTCCGTCCTTTTCTTCTTCTTTTTTTCTTTTTTCTTTGTCGGCATTTTTTTTTTCTTTCTTTTTTTTCTTTTTGCTTTTTAAATGATGGGTAAATTGACATTTTTTTGTCTATTTGTCTATTACGTATTTTTTTTTAAAAATGTCGATGTTAAAAAAAAAATTTATTTGCTCTTTTTTTTTTATTGTTTCAATGTTTTGTGATTTTTTTGTCATTTTATTATTTTCTGTTTATTCTTTTATTTTATTAAGGTAGGAATGCATATGGTCAAATAAATATCGATATTGATACATTACATAATTATTTATATAATATTGATACACGATTATGCATCATTTATATAATATTGATACATTCCATACCTATTTATATAATATCGACACACATTTGTATACATTACAAACTATTTATATAACCGCAATAAAATAAAAATAAAATATTTTTTAATAAAAAATAGTGTTGCCCAATAAATACATGTCTAAAAAAAAGTAAAAAACTTTTTAAAAAAGAAACATTACGTACCTATTTATATAATATCAATACTTGTTTATATATAATTTATACAATATTGATACACATTTACACAATATCGATACGGTACATATACACCACATGAGTATTTATATAATATCAGTATATTATATATATACAGTAAAAAATATTGAAAAGAGTTCTGAAAAAAAAATATTTTTTATTTAAAAAAATGCAATAAAAATATTTTTAAAAATAATTTTTTTTAATGTTGCAGAGGAAGAGAAAATAAGAAAGAAAAAGAAATGAAGCAAAAAAGGCTTGTGTCATGGGCTGGCCTATAGTTGGACCGATTCTGGACTCAGTGGTTGGACCAATTTTGGCTATTTTTTTAGTAAAAATTTTACAAATCTCATAATTTGGGTAACTAATTTCAATTTATCCCCACCGTTTGTAAAATTATAAAAATCCCTTAAAATTATGTTTATCGGGATACATCACATTATACATGATTCACGGGTACCGATTCATATGATTTCAGTTGGAATTAAAAACGAAAAGTAAATATAATCCTAAATTTAAGCTAAACAAACTGTAAACAAAGCCAATCCCTAAATTTTAGAAGCAATCCGTTTCAAAAATTCAAAATCTTTCAGATCTTCATCTGTAACGACACACCAGACCAAAAATGGTGAATATGGCGATTTTGTTGAAACATGGCGGCATATGGGAAAACGACATCTATTATTCTCGATACAAGGTTGATGGAGTGGTTGTTGAGGAAAGAATCTCGTTTTTTAATTTGAAATCAACTATTGCAGCTGGATTGGGGATCGACGATGGTCACAACCGACGAACTTGTGCTTTTTTTCCAAAGAAAAAATAATTTGTTAAAAAAGTAGTTGTTTTGTAAATTTTTTAGTTGAACTATTGAATCTCATTTTATTG
>JBCEWC010006020.1:0-23858 GCA_038996855.1 Solanum aculeatissimum | reverse complement strand
TGGTCAAACCATATCAGCTTATAAGCTGGAAAAAAAAAGTTGGGGTACCCCAACTTATAGCTTTTAACTTATTTTAAACAATTTTTAACTTTTTTTAAGCTATTTTAATAATTGCCAAACACATTTATAAGCTAAAAAGAGCTTTTAAGCTTAGCCAAACAGGCTCTATATCAATACTTTACCTATTTTAATGTTTATAGTAATTAACTAATTAGTTATCCACTTTAGTATTTTAGTTTGTAATTAAATAATTATAGTTTTTTCAAGTTTGTAAACATAGTCTTCGTACTCTATCTGTTTTTTATTAACGCAATTTTCATTATCATTCTTATTGAGTAAACCAAAAATTGAACCGTTAATGACTTAAATCCGATAAACCAAAAATCGATAACAATTATTTTATTGATTTCTTATCGATTTAGCATATTTTAAAACCAAAAATCGAATCGATAAAGTATAAAATCGAAAACCAAACCGATAATGTCCTTTCAATATAAGTCCACCTAAATTTGTGCTTTAGTTTACTCATTACTAATATAAATCATCTTTTATCATTAACTCATAATAATGCATTTTAAAAAGTTCTCCATAAGTACATGCTAATTTTTCTCACAAGTCATTAATCCCTACTTAAGGATTATGGTAATTGAGCATTATTAGAAATTTTGAATCAATATTTTTTTATTCGCGATATAATTTAAATTTACATCGTATAAAATCGAGAACTTATTTCTCAAAAATATTTTCTCTACTTTTAAGAATTGTACCAAAACTGCTATGCTATAAACTTTAGACATCAAAATCACATTATTCATCCATTGGTTAAAAACTTTTGGTTCCTTGGTTATTTATAAATTTTCATTTTAGATTTTGTAATATCTGATTAAGCATATTTTATTTTCAATTAATTAAAATATACACTTTTGATACATTTGGTTGTGAATATTCATAAATTTATCATGATTATTTATTATTTCACCATTTAATTACTCTCGTGTTATGTTAAACATGTAGTGTTATTACATACTCTTTCCGTCTCATTTTATGCGATACTCTTTGATTTGACACGATATTTAAGAAATAAAAATATATTTTTAAAATTACTTGTGGTCTAAAATAATTCTTATATTATTAAGGGTAAATGTGAAATTTTAAAATTAAATTGTTTTCAACTAAAGTAAGATGACATTTTTTTTAGGACGAGTTTAAAAGGAAAAGGCGCCACATAAAATGTGACATTACTTAATAAAAGTTCAAATATAACATAATTTCTCAATAAATCGGCCGAAACTACACATTTTATTTTGTAAAAAGTTAACTATACTTTGTCGAAATATCACCATAGCAACAATAACTTACCCAGTGAAATTTCACAAGTGAGATATGAAAAAGGATAAAATGTATGATAAACTTATCATTGACTCATAAAAATAAAAAAGTTATTTCTGAAGGACCCTTAACCTACTACCTCATCGAAATATCACAAAGAACTAAAATTAAAATTTACTTGAGAATTTAAAAAATATTATGCTCCATTTGTCAAAGAATATGACAAAATATCACTCATGCAGATAATTTCTAGTGACAATTTGGAATATTATTTTTTTTTTCTTTTTTTTAGAAGATCAGAAAAAACTTTTCTTTTCATCAATAATTTTTATGGTATAGTCTTTTCCTTTAATGATTTCTGCAGCCATGAAAAAGCAGATCATAGTGCCATAATTTGTAAATTTCCAAAAGTGTACAAACAATAAAATTCCGTATTTGAATAATGGTCGATTCAAAAAGGCCCTGATGAATAACTCATATTTCGAAATCGAATTAATATATATAATATACTTTATCATGAATAAGCACTAATTAGGTGAAAGTATGTTAATTATATATGTATTTATATATATCATTGACTTGTTATAAATACCGAGTAGGAAAAAAAAAACTTCTCATAAAGTCTTTTAAAAAATCAAATTATGTTCGATCAAGTTTCTCAAAAGACCCCAAAAAAGTACCACACACTATTATCAAGAAGACTCCTTTGATCATCAAGATGTTTTAATCTTCCCGTGTGAATATTTCAATAGTTCATGAAATTTTTGAGGTATTATAAAGTATTCTATAAACTCGCAAGAAGTACTTTGGATATTTTATGCATATATATGTACTTTATGTATCAAAAACTTTATAAAAAATCGAACTTTGTTTTGCGATTGTTCACAAATATTTATTATATAGTTAGTTTAATCACATTAAAGTTGAACAAAAGGGGGAAATTACAACAACAACATATTTAGTGGAATCCCATAAGTGGGGTCTAGAGAGGATAAAAATATACACAGACTTTACCATTACCTCATAGAAGAGGTAGAGAGGGTCTATTTCTAGGAGCGAGGAAAGTACATATAGCGCAATTAAACACACGAAAAAAAAGTTCTTAAACATTTTCAATTTATATTGCGATTTTTCACAAATTTTTTTTACGAAGATAAATTAATCATTTAAAATATTATCATAATAATCCAAATAGCACAAAGTGTAAAAAGTACATATAATGGAATAGTGAACAGTAATTGTTAGTTGAATGAAGGGGGGTGGTGGGGTTAACATCATAGCTGTAGGGTTGTCATATTCTCAGTCCTAAGATTGAGACAAAGGGTTAGGATGGTCCCCTCCAAAATAAAAAAAAAATTGTAGGGGGGTGGGGGGTACTTTAGGGGGTGGGTTTTATGGGGTGGATGGGTGTTGTCCCTTTCATTAACCCCACATATCCTGACTTTTATCAGCCATATGAAATTTTAATATCTTCTTTTTTGCTTTATTTCTGTCTCCTTTCAATTAATGTGATCTTTCTAATCATGTTTAACCAAAAATCATTTAGCTCCTTTATTTTTGAGTTCCAATGCAAAATCACAATTTTTTGACTTATTAGATTGTGTGATATAAAAAGTCATAAAGTTGAAGTTTAATTAGTGTACAAGATGCATCCACCACTTCAATATTCGTTTTTAAAGATGGTGTAATTTTACGAGTGGGGTATAAAAAAAATAGTGTGTATGCAACGTATCTCGTACCTTGTGAAGGTAGAACGTTGTGGAGTATGGGAAGAGCAGTGTGTACGCAACCTTAGTCATATCTTGTGAAGGTAGAAAGGTTATTTTTCGATGAACTCTTATCACAGAAGCAAGGTTAGAATTTGAAGTTTATGAATTTAGGATTCTAGATCTTTAGAATTTTTGGGCTCTGAATTAATGATATGTACGTATTCGATGAATTTCTTAGCAAATAGAAAATTTGAACCGAAGTTGTTGGATTCAACCAAACTCACAACCAATTATCTAGCTCCGCTCCCGACTCTCGGCTCAAACAAAATCAGCATGAAAAAACACACTAATAAAACAAATCATGTTGAAAATAATAAAGTAAAAAAAACAACTGAAATGATGAAAAGGTGCAAAGAGTAATTATCCTGGAAATAATTAATCAAAGATCAACTGCGGTAAGGAAAATAATTATTCCACCCTCAGTGTGAGATCAAATAACACTATACTCTGGAGATAATTGATTTCAGAGTAAATTATTCCATAATTTTATCTCGAAATGACCTCATCCTAAAATTAACTCCAAAGTTGATTATCCCTTATCTCTCTTACCAAACATGTCTAGTGATTGAAAGAGTGTAGTCCCTCGATAGGCGAGCATGAAGATGCAAGGGGTAAAGATATAGTCTTTAGAACAACTAAACTGATATAAGAATTCCAACCCACGCCCATCTAGAGCAGATGGAGATTCTCGGACGAAGAGAATAGGAGTGTCTTTCCTAGCAACATTTGGGGTTTCCCACCCAACAAAACAACAACAACATATTCAGTGGACCGACCCATATTTACAAATTCAAGAGAAAAAAGTATGTACCCAGTGAGTTTACACTAAGAGTTAGTTCAATAGGGTGTAACATGTTAAGCAATGTAAGAAAGTAAGTTGCCAGAATTTCCCTGCTATATACGTTCTGTACAAGAAAAAGTTGAAACTACAACTTGAATCAATACAGTTTTGTTACTTGAGTCAACATGAAGAGAGATTAGGAAGACAAAAGATAGTTACTTCACAAACACACTTAATGGTGCACGTAAGTCTTTTACATCACAATACACTTGTCTTTTGATGACTTTGGATCTGGCTTGGGGGTTGAAGACATAGGCGGCCTCACGCTGGTCCTTGGTACCTGTAATTTACTCTCTTTGATTATGAAAACACTAACTTCCAAGTCAGGAGTTATCAAATGCGCAAACTCAAATATCAGAAGATTTCGAGCCTACCTGAGGACCAGTAATCAACCTTGATCCAGCATTTACAGCTGGTTGCTGGGGATTCTGATTTCTCTGGGGTGCCTCCTGTTGTTGCTCAAATTCCTGTTGCTGAAGAGCTATTGCCAATTGTAAATCAGAACTGCCAGCCAACGATAAGCAAAAAATATACATCTTAGCACCATCACCGAGTAAATATATTCATGCTATCAAATTAAGGTTGCAAATGTAAGTGTATCAGAGATTTAAAGCATCCAAAGAGTCAGCACACAACAGTTAAAACAAAATTAATGTTTCGCACCCTCTTATAACTAGCAACTTCTACTGATGCAGATTTTTTTTGACGATATAGAGTAGGACGACTTTGATACTAGAACAGGAAGACAAAACAACCTTTGCCCAAGTATTTTCATCTAACTTCAATTACCAATCAAGGCAATGGTTGAATATCAACAGACAGGGTGGTCGAAACCGCTATTTTGTCAATTAAAAAACAGCGGGAGAGCTAATGAAAGAGAATAGTAACTGATGCAGTATATGATCTGCAGTGTCCCATTCTCATTTAAGATATGCAAAAGAACACGCATAAAATATTACTTGAAAGTTTGGTGTCCTTGTTCTTTCTCCATGGTTGCCAGAAAGTCCTGAGGGTAACAGCCAAAGTTAATTTCACAAATACAATTGGTACAAATCCACAACATTCTATTACAGGTAAAGAACTACATACTGCAGTACTGGACATAGCACTCTGTTGATCCCATGTGGTGTTGGCATTATCTTCGACCTTGAACTCCTTGAAGTTGCCAGTCACATATATCGTGTCCCCATTCACCTAACATTGAGAACTCCAAGTTAATAGGCAATGTATGCAAATAATAACACGCTAACTTCTGGAAACAAGACACATTTTTTCAATAGAGCTGCATTATATTGTTTATCCTTATCAGGGACAGCAAGATATGCAAAAGGCAAGTATAGCAACGAGGTAGGCAAGTAGGCAACAATACCAAATTTAATGCAATTTGACACTATCAAACATAGCAAACAACATGTGCTTAGAACAAAGGGAGAAGATGTTTTGCAGATTACCCTATTGGACTAATCCAAGGTAAATATAGGAAAAGACACGCTTCTTACCTCGTTGAATTTCTCCCATACCAAATCAGGCTGATTTATAAATCCTTGGTCAGTGGCCAAAATATATAATTCGCCTTCAAACTGCAAATTATCTGACATTAGTTTTCTATGCCCAGAAAACAAGTGGAGATATGATCATATCTCTACAGGAAACTATTTTATCACAGTATAAATAATGATAATAAAAATATACTCCTTGAATAGAACAACGGAGCAGGCAAATACCTTAAACATAGTATTGAAATGATTATTCCTGAAGAAAACACAAAGTTCTCTCTCTTTCAAACCCTCCTGCAAAGAAAATAATCTGTGCAAAAGAGGAACAAAGAATTCCATTACGACCAGTAAAACATAATATTATAGTTATGAGCAGGAGAATGAACTAATAACAGGGAAGGGAGCATACCCGAAGATTGTTAACTGACTTGCACTGTTCTTCAGAAAGTTCCGCACCAGTTCCCCTAATGAGAATTAAGAAGAGCAAAAGATGTTCAAATACAATTAGATCAAGGATACATTCTTTTTTAACTTTTTATTTGAAAAGTGTCAAGGAAGACATTCACCCTTCACAAGAGCATCTGAGTTGCCTAATTCAATGATACAAAACAATTTCTCACCTTCTTTCTGTGTGATCTCATCCTTCACAATTGTCTCAGGGACATCTCTACTGCCTACATTCACTTGTTCAGCAAGAACCACCTCGCCTTCATACATAGGCTCTCGACTTTGGTAACTTGTGGTTGTTGACTCCAATATGCAATCCTCTCCTTCATAAATGGGTTCGTCGCCATCCATGGAAGAATCAAAGGTGTCGGGTTCATCTGTGTCATGTTGTCTGCCACCCAATGAACCTGGAGCTGCAGATGGTATCGAGGAACTAGATGAATCAAACGCACCACAACCAACTTGATTTGGTTCAGCTGCATTCCCATCTCCAGCAATAACGACTGGCCTTTGAATGTCATTCATACCTCCAGATAGATGCTCATGATTTTCACAGGCAGACGAAGAAACTTGTCCTGACTCAAGAGGTAAACTTTCATTTTCAACCAGCAGTTTTGCATTTCCAAGATCCTGGGTAGGGGTTTCCTGATCAATTTTCACGGAGGAACTAACAGCTACTTTGGAGGCCAACAGGAAACTATTCGGATTGCCATCACCAGATATTTCGTTAACGTTAGATACTAATTCTTCTGTGGATATCAATGCTTCATGCTGCAAAACTGGTTGTGTCTCAATAGAATTCACTTCTGATGTCTTGTTAAGAACCGCTGGCTCTGAACACTTTAGATTTGCTGTCTCACCTAAAGAATTCAGTCCATCGGTTTCTACTGATGAAGTTGCTATTTCAGCCTTGGATAATTGAAGGGCTTTCAACAGCTCTGCTTCTTCTTCAATATCTCCTTTTCTAGCTGGATGGTGATCTGTGATAGAAAGAGGAGAATCATCAAATGATCTCCCTCTAGAGAGGCAAGGAGAAGGCACCCCTAATGCTGCAGTAGTAGCAGCAGCAAAATCAACATCGTCGTCTTCAGAACTCTTTTTATGCTCAGTTTCCATATTTTTTGTATCAAGGGAAACAAGCTCCCCCATCAAAGTATTGTATGACTTCGATCCAATTGCATTTACTGTATCATGGTCCTGGAACAAATTGATAACTCAGAAAAATATTTCATCAATAAACAATGGTTGCAACTGGTCTTTAAACTTGCAAACTAACAAACTACTTTCAGAGCAAAATGGTCAAAACAATGCAGCCCATCATAAAAACGTTGAAATAAAAAAATATATCCTTGATGCAATCTCAGGCATCATTTCAATATATTGGTACTAAAATTTAGAAGGTTTTCCAAGGCCAAAATGAGTTGTCTGTCATTTGACGTCTCACTCTAACATAAGTTTTTCTCAGAACTTTTAACTAGAACAGGACATCATGAGGTCATTGATTCGTGGATAAAAAACTCAAAATTTGGAGTTTGTTAAGTGAAAAGGTTGGATATTGATGTGGATTCTCTCAGATGGACCATATTCAATCCTATCATTGAGGATGAGCAGACTAGTCAGCACACAAGTATGACAAATACAAATGAGTATGGCATATATTGTATTTCCTACCTCTAGCAAAATGTGGATTTCTAGTAGTTGCCGAAACGCTGGTTCTTATTTCTCTAGTTCAAGAGGCCTCTTCAGAAACTAGTCTTCCTACAAGGATGTTTTATGAGATCTATAACTTGTATGACAGTTCACTAGTTTATCTGAAAAATAATGTTGCTGTTAAATGGAAAAAAAAAAAAAACTTCTCATCCTTTTGAGACAAAAAAATAACAAAATGTTTGAATCTTAGAATGAACAAAGATAGCCTCGTTTACCAGTCTATTACACGCCCACTTATAAACGTGTCCATATACTAAGAATGTTCTTCCTCAAAATTATGGTGATGACCCGTCGGCTCTGCTTTGTACAGTTTCATGGGCTGATTTGGGTTATTGACTCAGCCCAAGTTGACCCCTTTACTACACGGGTAGGTTTGGGCTATGCCAAAAATGACCCATCATCAAACATACCATTTGCCCCACCCATTAAAATTTGGGCGGACTACAGTTTTTTGGGTCGTGTTTGTCACCACTAGTGTCATACAAAAATCAACCAATAAAAAAGTTAAGTTGGAAGAGGATCTTATAACTGAAGAGTGTATAGCAACAAAGAAGACAAATACGTGATATATATCTTAATAGAGAGAAGTATTGAAAACACCCTTGAACTTGGCGCAAGTTACTAGTTTCACCCCTGAACTATTGACAGTCTTAAAAACACCCCTCTTCTCGACTAACTGAAATAAAATACACCCCCGATCTACTTCAAGTATAAAATATACCCCTTAGCTTGACAAGAATTTAGTGGTGTATTTAACTCATGTTGAAAGATTAGGGGTGTATTTAAGTTCAGTTAGTCAAGTAGATGGGTGTTTTTAATACTGTCAATAGTTCGGGGATGAAACTAATAATCCGTGTCAAGTTTCGAGGTGTTTTTAATAGTTTTCTCTATCCCAATAAGAGCAATGGAGAAAGTAACCCATGGAAACAAGTGTAGATCCTTGATTTTCCTACTCCAAGTAGGCTTTCCTTAGTCCCCAATCAGTTGGGGAATGGTTACAGCAAACTGGCAGATGTTCAGTATTCTGTATCCACTACCTATAACACACTTTTTTTTCTTTTTTTTTTTTGGATAACTGAGAAATCCGTCTGTGACCCGCCCTTTGGACCAACCACAACCTTCTAAACTCGGTGGATAATGGGCCTGCCCCTACCTATAACACTCTTTTTGTTGTAGCTTCTCGATATTTATGACATTTTTGATCATACGTTTGCTTTAATTCTGATTAGTGTTTGCATAAATTTGCATCATAGTTCCGGCTCTTCGCCTTGGAAATTACTTTAGTGGTTTTCATCAATTACTACAAAATTACACCATGGCTAACAAGTCCAAACTAAGCATTAAAATCACCAAATTAAACATTGAGTGCATAAATTCCAAAACTGAATCAGATGTTGTATATTGCTTCTCGCGTCTCTGAAATTCATGTAAAATACAGGTGCAAGATACAGCAGCTTCTGGGAACAAGAACAATAAAGCAACCTGCTGTCAATACTTAAAATATGTATATTCGAGGTTTCTCTTTTAAGTTGTACCTTCATATATACAAACACTGAAAAATAGAACAGTAACAACTAGTGCTAAGTCAAAACAAAATCTCCATATACTAATAGATGTATCGAGCATATCTTTCAGCTTTAACAATGTATTGTTATGCTTGTGAGTTTTAGCACAGGATGCAAAGCCTAAAGCCCAAACAAGAGGTCCTAGATTCAACATTCTGTAGCATATTTTTTGGGAGGTCAGAACCAAAACAACTGTCAGACTGTCAACTTTTAAGTGTAACTAAACAAAAGGAACTAGCCTAATAAGCAACTTAAAGAAAGTAACTAAACCTCATACCTGTGGATCAACTATCCAACCGTGATAAAGTGGAATATCCAAAAGATCAAATATTGCACATTCACGGGTGAACTCAAAGTCATCAATTCTGCCAAATAAGACATGCATCTTGTCAGAACCACAAACTGGAAAGATGAATGTAATTGCATCCTAATGATATAATAACCCATGTATTAGTAGGGTGAACAAAAGCAATCAAAAAGAATAGATTCCCTACCTCCTGAATTTTATATTTACATCAATACCAGTTGCAAGTCTAGGAAGCAAATCAATTGCATCAGCAATATTCTGCTGCTGATTTTCGACATATCCAGCATCTTTGTCCTGGATAGCAATTTAAATGTTCACAATTACCTCAAATCCAGTAAAAAGAGACCACATTTGACTTGATATATTATAAAACACAAGACTACCCGAAACAGTACAAATGAAAGGAACAAAAAAGCATGTTCATAAAGGTGATCTAATTACATTGACATTACTGTTTGAATCTATCAGTCGCTCAGCAACGAGAGAAAGCAATTTCTCCTGTGAAACCTCAGGAATATCAGGACTCAAGCTCAAGTTGTTCTTCAACAGTAGTACATTGCCTGTCAAACGTATAACAAAGAGTTGTATTAAATACACATACCAACCATTATATATAAGTCAAAGCATTAACAGAGATTTTCAAGCAAACTGGTTAATGACATCATAACCTTCTTCATGAGCAAGAAATGACTATTTTTTATGAGATGTGTTGAATATCAAGAGAA
Organism: Solanum aculeatissimum; assembly: GCA_038996855.1. Classification (NCBI taxonomy): domain Eukaryota; kingdom Viridiplantae; phylum Streptophyta; class Magnoliopsida; order Solanales; family Solanaceae; genus Solanum; species Solanum aculeatissimum. Next base: position 13,669 of record JBCEWC010006020.1, on the reverse strand, counting down.
TTATTGCTGATCATTTCACAATTATTAGAATCACCAAACTAGAAAGCTTTTTTTTTTTTTTATTTGCACCGGGTGTCCGAGTCTCTTAGAGCCCCGACTAATCCCGGGGGTGCACTGGCCCTCGGCAAGGAGTTTCCTGCAAGTGCACCACGGTTAATTCAGGTTTTACCCAATCCGATGGCCCTCAGAAATTGTTTGCACCCAGTGGGTTTTGAACTTGAGACCTTGAAAGGGAGCAAACCCCAAGGCTCAAGTCAATTGCCACCAGGCCAACCTCCGAGGGTTGAAAGCTTTTCTTATTTCATTTAGCTTAAAACTCCTATGTTTCTTAAAAATAGAACTCCTATATAAGGAGCTCTGCTACATGTGCAACTACTAATTATGACAAGTGTTTTTTCCTCTCTCTTCTCTGTTCACAAAGTACCACATACCTTGGAAGAGATATAAGTAGCTTATGGATGGCCTTGCCCGGCCAACATTTTTTGCTTCTTTTTCATAATTTCACTATTTTGTTTCTTTTGATGACCCACATTCTGATAGAGATTGACAGCACCATTTTATTTCTGGTGACCGTATCAATGGAGACCTCTAAATACCTCTTTTTGAGTGACATTTTTCCAGTCTATTTTTACTCTTCCCATTATTGTAACTTCTTCAACAACTTTACAGCCTATATTCAGGTGATTTTCTCAACTACAATGTCAATTCAAGCTAAGATACTTTTTTATATATATTGAAAAATGTAGTTCTTTTGCTTCATACAATTGCCAGATATTCTTTAAAGAAAACAAAAACCACCTTTGTTTTTGACTATTTTTCAATATAGGGTGAGAAAATGTGCCGCTACTTAAACAATTCCAGTAATTTTTTGCCGTTTCTAGTTTTCAAAATAAGAAACTCATGTTGTTTCACTACCTTCACTTTGTTGTTGCGTGTTGAAGGATAATACGATCATTAGCAACATATTGCACTATGATATTCTTAATAATTGTCATAGTAATTAGATATAAGATTTGGAAAACTTCTCTTGTTGTTGTAAACCCAAACTACTAACTTTATATGTTTAAATCACCAATTTCAACTAGAGTTTATTCTCTCGCTTATTTTACGGCAGTACTATCATGAGCAAACTTGCACGCACCTAGAATATTCCATTGGTTACCTACCACCTCCCACCAATAGATGTATTAGTGTATTTTGCCTCATTTGGTATTTGAACCTAAGACCTCACTCCATTGACCTCTAGGAACATCCCCACGAGTACTTCTCTCACTTTTTTATGTTACATGGTACAAAGCCTTTTCCATAAATGCAAGGAAAAGCTACATATCATATACATCCACTATTCCCAACATTAGACGGATAGCCCGCGGAGAATGGGATAGTTTTTTTTAATAATATTATAACCTTTATGAATTTGCTAGACTTAAAAAGCTTATATGATAACATCCATGGTGGCATACCTCCGCTAAAGTTGATAGATTTCAAGGGAAAATCAAGAATAGGTTATCGTGAAAGAAAACCCAAGAATTATGGGGAAAAAGTGAGCTAAATGCTGCATGCATTTCATAATCCAAGTCTAAGTCCAAGAGGAGAAAATTGGGGCCACGTGGAGCTCAAGAGAAGGGGCCCACATGGACCGCAATAGAAGCTCAAAAGAATGCCCAACAAGGAGCTTGATTGCATGGTCAGAAGTGCCAAACTTCAAGACCAAAAAGGTTGAAACTCACACCTAAGTTGTTCGGACTCTTCATTTTTGGTGCCACACCCGTATCGACACGACATGGGTGTGGGATCCGTGTCCGATTTGGTCAACCGATTTTGGGTACTTTGACCAAAATCGATGGGGAAAGTTTGGACGATTTTAATGATTCCTATAATCAATACAAAAACTAAGGTGAAATTGAAGAAAATGGAATACCTTTTTATATAGAAATTTCTATGTCACGCCTTTTCCTTTAATCTCCTTCCAGGATTCTCTTCAAGTTTTCCACATAATATATCATAGTTTAGGTTTTATCACTCTATTTTTAGATATTTGATTATTTTTAGGCAAATCCCCGCACCCGTATCCATACATGGATCCATATTCTCGAATCTTAAAAATTAGACCATGAAGGATCCGACCTCTAGATCTGTACCCGTATAGGACACCCGCACCCGAGTCCGAGCTACTTAGATTAAAACCACTAGAAGTAGTACCAATGACCATTAAAATCTCAACTAATGAAAATCTTTTCGGTGGTTAACACATGTCGCACTACCTCATCCAAATTCTCCCAAAAGAACTTTTTAACTTCCTCATCCAAACCCAGTTAAGGAACATACGCACTAATAATGTTCACAATAAGCCTGCCTATAACTAAATCTTCATCAACCTATCATTGATCATCCTAACCTCCACCACACTCTCGCTAAGGTCCCCATCTACTAGGAAACCTACTATATTTCTATCCCTAGAGCCTTATAAGTACCACAATTTAAACCTGTCCACATCCCGAGCTTTGATACCTACCTATTTGGTCTCTTGAACACAAGCTATATTATTCTTTCTCCTCTTGAGGCTCTTCACTAGCTCTATGGACTTCCTCATAGGTGATCCTATATTCCACGAACCTACTCTCTACTCAAGATACTCCGATCCTCTCTTACCCCTACTACCCCTCGTCTCTGACCCCAACCAAAGACATAATCTTAGTCCACCATTAGATCCTAAAGGCACAAAAAAGGATAAACTGAGAATAGATCAATTGAGAGATTACAATAAATTCAAAAAATACCAGCGCTTGAAATCAACAAGATAATAGTAGACAGAACAATAAACTATACAGTATAGACCCACATACAATAGCCAATAATCAAATACAAGAAATCAAGAACAACAGTAAGTTAAGAAAGAGAAGAAAATCAAGACAACACTGGTAAGTACGACATAATGTAATGGATAGACAGAAGCAACCACTCTGGAACACATGTACACCTAATTCTAATACAAGAAAAACCACAACATTTATGCAATATATAACGCTATGGGTCAAGAGAACAAATACCTCGACCCAATAAGCAAATGCCAGATAGAAAAAACAGAACTAAAGTATATCAACCAAACAAGAAACAGGGTATTAAGGGTGTTCAAAACCAACCCGTAACCGATAAGTCAACCGCAAAATTGACTTATTGGTATTGGGTTGTCGAATAAATGGTTGGGGAACGGATTAAAATTTTATAATTAACGGCTTATTGATGTAGGGGCGAATTATTCAATTTCCTTATCAGGTAAACCATTAACCCGTTAAAAATTACCATACATACATTTTTATTTTAGGTATATAAGCCTCATTTGATATTTTACCATAATATATAAGAATAATTATATATTTTTTCTTTGTTAGTCCTAACTCCTAAAGGAAAAACTTATTTATTTTTCTATAATTATAAATATTTTGCCTTATCCGTTTTATGTAAGGCAAGTGTTAAAGTGTTTTTAGTACACTATTATACTCGCTCACTGAATTTAAACTAATGATAATAAGTCATTTTTTTGCAAGGTGTGACTAGGCGTTTATCCAAAAAAATAGGTACCTAGAGATTAGAGGTTAGTCGATACACCGCCTAATAACCATCCGAAAATTGTTAATCCGTTACCGAACCAATCAATTCTTATAGGTTGGCTAGTAGATTAGTGAATTTAAAAACCTATATCCGATAAGCCAAACCATTAAGTGAAATTATCCGCCTGATAAGCAGCCCTACTGGGTATAATAGTAGTAGTCAAGAAAATCAATATATTATACCCCAAAAAGATTTATTCAAATAGCCAATGATGGACAGAATCCTCAAAACTGTTAGTTTCTCAGGTAACAGTTTAAATTATATATGACAAATGGCAAATGCTCTAAAAACCTACATGGGAAGAGATGGACAGCAAAGGAAATAAAGGTCCAGGATTCATAAGTCAAATGTCAAGATAAAAGGAAAACTCGAAAAATATGGCTAGACTTTGAACGAAAACAATGTATTTTGAACTTACGCTGCTCCAAGTAGTAGAATAACCATCAGTAGAAAGCAACCAGTCACCAGATGTCAAATGCAACTCCAGTCTATTTGTAATTACATCGGCAAATTCATCCCCATTTAATTCCTCAAAGTCAAGATCTCTTCTCTTTTTCTTTCTGTGTTTTTGCCTTTTCTTGCGCTTATTGCTGGTTGACCTATTGTCTTGCTCAGACTCACTTTCTTCAAGAAGCTGATAGTGTTCTAATATTGGATAAGTCTTGGATTTGCGAAAGCTTATGCCATTGCCAACAAATAAATTTTCCCATGCACTGGAATTTTGGAAATCCTCGGACAAATAACAGTAGAAAGCCCAAGATTGCAGTCCCAACCATTTGATAGTCTCAAAAGATTTTCTTTTAAAGCATTCTCTCAGAATTGGTGTAAAGCTATCTTTAGGGCTTGTTGGTTTACAAATTTGGGAAACAACATGCTTAACCTTTTCCTTTTGCTCCTGACTACCTTCTTCACGTATAAATCGCATAAGCTGCCTACTTTGAGTAGCAACTGCATTCAAGAGAAGCAACTGATTAAGAGATTTATTGCCATTATACTTGGAGAGGATGATCTCCAACAATTGATCAAGAGAATCATGGCAATCCATCTTTTGCAACCTTGGTTTTACATAACTTTGGATTAAATCCAAGAAAACCATTAGATCTTGTTCCCCAAGAATGATGAGAAGGTGCTGACATAAGAAAGAGAAAGATTGCTCAATCAGAAACTCATCTATAATTTCCCACACTTCTTTCAGACCATCCTTGTACATCAAGTCAACAAACATATTGATAAAAAAATTATTATCAATGGTCAGAATATCACCATCTTTTAGTGACTCGGCAAATTCCTTAGATGACCAAAATGCCGGAACATACTCAAGAAAATTCTCCACTGTTCGTACGACATCCAGATCAAGAAAATAGTGAGGCTTTGTGGCAACCATTGCAGGTGATTGCCCATGTTTCCCTTTCCACTCGAGCTCCTCCCAACAGATGTCTCTATTCATAAAAGCAAACTGGGACAATGCCTTAGCCCCCTTTGTATGGTCCACATAACCAGTACCAGCAAAATTAGAGAACCACTGCAAAATACGATTTCTGTTTCCTGCATGATCAATAATTAGTGCACACACAAAAAGATAGTGATATTAGATAACCAGTCCAGAAAATGTCTTAATAAGTGAGAAAGAGGTGGTATACCACATAACTGACCTCAACAGTAACCAAATCACAAGGAAACAAATCATACTGGGGTCAATTCGATATAAAGAATATTAGAACAATGATAAGAACTAGTTATCAACATTAGCTTCTTATTTCCCTCAAAATTATGACAAGGAAAAGCACATAGAAGAAACGAAGACAAATTATTTCACTTTATCGTTCGTTCGGTAACTCTTGAACAAGATAACCCTAGAAAGAATGTACTCTGGCAATTTCATTTAGTTTTTATCTATGTTGCTCGAACCCCCTAAATCCGTGCCACAGCTGTGCCGATCCGACACAATGAGACGATTTGTGAGTGTGGGACCAACACCGGATTTAGTCAACTTACGTTGGATGCTTTGAAATATATATATATATATATATATGCATACATTCTTTTTTGTAACCACGGTGTCCGTGCCAGCTTGCACACACCTCAAAATGGAAAATGCGGATATCACACAATCTCTATGTGGATCATTCTTTGATTTTTTGTGAGGCAAAGGCAGAACCATTAAGATATCTTGCACTAATTCCAGTCATGCTTGAGGCAGTCTCCGGGCTTCGTGTGAATTGGAGGAAGACTGATTTATCCAACAAAGGAAGTGGAGGATATTCAAACCTTGGCAACCATTTTGGGATGTGTGGTAGGCTCCCTACCTACTGTCTATTTGGGTTCTAAAAATACTGCTTTGAAATTATGGAATGGGGTGGTAGAAAGGTGTGAGAAGAGACTGTCAAGCTAGAAAAGACAACACCTATCACTGGTGGTAGGGTTGTTTTGGTCAATAGTGTTCTAATCCAAATATGAGCAAGATGGGACATGGTGCTCAAAGCCTGTCAGTTATCCCTATGAGATTGGAGTATGGAAGTCTATCAAATCACATTGGGGAGTTATTGCAGCCTTCCAAGATCAAGGTGGGAAATGGTAGAAAAACTTTGTTCGGGCTGATGACTGGCTAGGCCAGTGGTACTCTAGAAGATCTATTCCCTGTCCTTTACAACATTGCTTCCCGAACTAAAGCAAGATTTGATGCAATCTGGGATCCGCAAGGGTTGAATATTACTTTTAGAAGCACTCTAAATGTCTGGGAATTAGGAGTTGCGGAATTTTTTAAGACTCCAGAAGAATTCAAAGGGTTAACAGAGTCTTGTGATAAGCTTTACTGGAAACCTGGCAAAGACGGCGTTTTTTCAATAAAGTTTTCTTATCAAACATTTGTGTAATTTGGATCAGCAAATACTGCAGTGACCCTGGAGATAAATTTGTAAAAATTAAGGTTCCAACAAAAGTTTTGTGCTTTTCCTGATTAGTGCAAGAGAGACTTGCATGACTCGAGAATCTAAGGAGAAGGGGATTCTAATTAAGCTCTAGATGTCCTTTTTGTGGTGTAGAGACAGAATCCAATAGCCATCGGTTTTTTCATAATTCTGTCACTGGTCTTCTGTGGCAACTTTTTCTCAACATTGTGGGCCCAATGGTGTGTGCCTTCCACCACTAGTGACTTGCTAAGGAATTGGAATTGCAATGGGGATGCAGCCCATCAAAGAAATGGTGGAAATTGGTCCTTGCTTGTGTATGGTGGACAGCTTGAAAAGACAGAAATTTTGAAGGAAGAAGTAGCTCTTTACAGCATTTTAAGATGAAGCACTTTCTTCTTTTTCATTTTTGGTGTAAGAACATTTTGTAGAGGAGCAGTATCCTTAGAAGATCTAATAGTAACTGTTTGGATTTCATAGTTGGATCTGCTGTCCTTTCTCTCTATATTTATGGTTTTGGCACGATCCTAGTGCCTTTTTCTTTAATATTCAAAGTTACCATTCTTTTAAAAACACCCTTCAAAGTTGACACGAGTCAATATATCTTGGAAACAGTTCAATTTGATTCAGTAAGTAAGATATTGATACAAACAACAATATACCAGAGTAATCTCACAAATGGAGTCTGGGGAGGGTAGTGCGTACGCAGACCTTACCACTTCAAGATAGAGAGGTTGTTTCCGATAGACCTTCGCCTCAAATAAAAACAATACAAAGTAGTTTTGAAAAAGAAAACAGCGGCAGTGAAGAAGCCAACACAAAATGCTAAAGAAGCATGACAAAAAACATACTGAAAAAGTAAACAGTCACAGCAAGATATTGATAACTTTGACTAATATATTGATTCAGCTACCACCAGGAAAAGACAATATATCTCATGGAAAGAGTTGATCGATTCCGTAAGATATTGATAACTTTGACATGAAAAACAAGCTAAAATCAGAGAAACTTCATGGGAAAAATTTGAAGCCAAAGGTCATGGATCAAGCAAAAAGAAGCTTAGCAACCACGTTAAAGAGAACGAAAAATCAAAATGAACTCCACCCACTAAGTCAAATAAAATAGTAAAACCTTGCCTTTGAAGAAATTTTCTAATAAAAAGCAGTTCTTTGCAATGATATGCCCTGCTTTCTGAGGTTCCTTCTGGAAAAGCAATTGTAGAAGTTGTCCAACTAAGGGCTGTATTAGAGGCTTAGACCTCAGTAAAGTCATGAATAACTCACGTTGATTACGTGGTGTTATAGACCTCATCTCTGCCACTGCGTTACAAAGCCAAAGACGAGACTCTGATCGCCCTTCCACCAACATCAGTGACCAGATGACTGATTCTAGCTCATTCAGAAGAGCTTTTCTCTGCTCAACTGATTCATCAGTTGCATTTTCCTTCCAAGATGGTTCAGATAGAAATAACTGAAGCATTTTATCTGAAAAATCACACATTGGCATAGGAGCAGGTTAGTCCAAATTATCTTTTCAGTGAATACAAAAGTGGTGGTAAATCGAAGGGTTCAGTTTTAAGGAAAGAACAAAGGAAAAACTCAAACATCAGAAATCTTAAAGAGCAGGTACTTCCCCATACTTGAATTTGAACACACATCTCACTGGGCTGTGAAGCACCATTCAATAGTATAATACATGTGTACAGGAAATCGCACAAGACAAGGGTGAAAATGTGTCATTCATGTTGAAGTGACAGCAGTTCCATAAAGGTAATAGTACTAAGGAAAGGGTTAATGTAAGTATATAACTAGGTAAACAAGTAGTTTTCATTGACTCCCTTTGTTTAGCCTCATACTTAGCCATTTTATTCTTTACTTTCAGAACTAATATAGCAAAAACTGAGGGGATATTTGAATGAACTTATAAGGTGGTCAAATAAGATTATAAGCACTTTTTAACTTATTTACGTGTTTGGAACATGCCTAACTGCTTATAAGCTAAGTGCTATCTGTTAGAATAGAATTAGGAATAAGAATAATATATACAATCCTACTTAGAATAGGACTAGGAATAATATATAGAATCCTACTTGGAAAAGGATTGTATAATGATGTCCTAGTTAAAAAAGGAGTCTAATGTAGTGTCTATAAATAGGGTCTCAATGTAATAATGTAAAGATAACAATTCAATAATATTTTTCTTCAATATTTTTACCATGATCAGAGCTTCTACAGTCTTAGTAGAAAATCAAAGAGCTTCCGCTGCCGACGAGCAGCTATGACCCATATATACCGCCCGTCTGGCCAATGATTGTGTTAGCAAAAGTTGGGTCACCGAGTATCCTTCCGGTAACTATTTTCTTATATCTAATTTGCGTAGCACCATGCATCTTTCTATTGACTACTTTCTCATATCCGATTTGTGTAGCACCATGTTATCTTTCTGGTGACTACTTTTTTTTCATATTCAATTTGTGTAGCACTGTATCATCTTTCCAATGACTACTTTCTTACGTGTGTTGGGTCGTGCCATCATTTCGAGTCGTGTCATCATTTCGATTCTACCCATACAATTTCTCTTTTTCAGTAGGGTTGTGTCGTCAATACAACCTAACAATATAATTTCTATTTTTCAGTAGGGTCGTGCCATCATTCCGACCCACCCATATAATTCTCTTTCTCAGTAGGGTCGTGTCATCATTCCGACCCTATTCGTATAATTTTATTTCTCAATTTGTGACCACTTTCAGCCATCAAATCTAATAATCCAGTGCATGAGCAAGTTCCGACCAGTTTTACAGTGACTTTCTTGGAGCGATTTTGAGATGATTCCTATATTTTATAATCAGATTTCAAGCACTTTCTCTTTCAGATTTACTTTTGCCAAAAAAGAAAAAGTTGTACATTAAGAATGTTTTTCTCCATGGTGATCTCAAGAAAGAAGTCTATATGGAGCAACTACCTGATTTTGTTGCTCGGGGGAGTCTGATAGCCTTGTCTGTCAATTGTATAGGTTACTCTATGATTTGAAACAGTCTTCTCAAGCTTGGCTTAGAAAGTTCAACACTGCAGTTTAGGAATTTATCACTCTATGTTTTATCGATATTATGCATCAAATTCAGTATTTCATGAGAAGACTAAGCACGTTGAGATTGATTGTCAATTTTGTTAAGTCAAGTGATCAACTTGCAGATATCTCACCAAGTTCTTCATCAGTCCTTGTATTAATTATATTTGTAACAAGCTAGGTACATATAATTTGTATGAACCAGCTTGAGGGGGAGCATTAGAATAGAAATAGGAAGAATAATACATACAGTCCTACTTAGAATAGGAATAGGAATAGGAATAATACATAGAATCCTACTTGGAAAATGATTGTATTGTAGTGTCCTAGTTAGAAAAAGAGTCTAACATAGTGTCTATAAATAAGTCTCAATGTAATATGCAGAGATAACAATTCAATAATATTTTTCTTCAATATTTTTCACACTATCAAGCCAAAATTAGCCAAAGCAATAAGTTGGTCAACCCCAAGTCCAACTTATGATTTTCTGGGTTATAAGCACTTCTAGTTTGCCCAAGTATTTTACTATTTTGTCCATAATAGCTTTCTATTTATGGAAATACTTTTCTTAAAATAGGATTCCTTTACCCCTCTCAATTCCATTTCATGATTTGCTCTTCTCCTTGGATATATACTTTTTAATTTATACAACAACAAGTAAGCCTCGATCTCAAATAAGCTGAGGTGAGCTATATGAATCCCCACTTCTTCATTTAAACCCATTTTCATATCATCACCATACTAAATATAATGAAATAGGAAATATGTGATATATATATATATATATATAAAATAATACAACAACCAACCTAGTTTAATCCTAAAGGTAGGGTTTAGGGAAGGTAGAGCGTATGTAGCCTTAACCCTAACTTAAAAGGTAAAAAGATTGTTTATGAAAAACCCTTGGATGAAAAAACAATGAAAAAGAAGCAATAGGAACAAATAGAAAAAACAAGAAGAGAATAAGATATCGAGGCAAAACAACAAGTAGTGATAGAAATCTAAAAATAAAACAAGAAAAGAATAATACTAAACTCTGAGTAAACAACAACAACATAACTAGCGAAATCCCACAAATGAGGTCTGGGAGCTATTGCATAAGAGCGAGGGTTTTACCCTGTGCACACCCAAAAGGTACCATTATCATAAAAATAAAACGTCAGAAATAATGCGATCAACTTCAGGAAATAAACAATTGCTCTTAGTACTCCAAGTTATCAGCTACGAAGCTTAGGAATTTTGGCAGAGTAAAATGCCACAAAAGTCCAAATATCACCTCTAGTATTGGCTATACCAAAGCATATGTCCAACATAGTGTTTTGAAACTCATAGACATACAATGCAAACAGTTTTGAAATGCAAATCACTCACTTCCGCACAAACGCATATTAGCACATTCTGAAAGAAGAAAGATAAGAGTATGTGGGAGCACGAACTTGCCGAAAACAAAAACAATCGATTGAACAGGAATAGGTTGCTGAAAGGAGAAAACGAAATCCTCATGTTTTACCTGAGCGCTATCAGAGACACCATGCACAAAAGGAGATTGACAGCCAATGTTTTGGAAATTTTGGGGGAAAATAATACTAGTATTACGTTTTCTAACCCTACAAGCTCGACTCAAAAGGCAAACTCCTTGCTTTCGCTAGCAAAGGGTTTCAAACTTGAGACCTCCAACATGGAAGTTCCATTTATCCTAGTCTTTGTGGACGAAGTTACGACATACCTATTACATGTAGCTAGTGGCGTAGCTAGAATTAGGGGGTGTTTGGTTTGGCCTTTTTTAAGTGGCTTATAAGTTAAGAGTCAAAAGTCATAAGTTGGAAACCCCCTTTTGGCTTTTGACTTTTTGTACTTTCCAGCTTTAAGAAAACGCTTAAAAACACTTTCTTTTGTTACTCAAACACTTCTAAAACTTAAAAAGTGCTTAAAAAGCCAAAAAGAATAAGTCAATCCAAACACTCACTTAGAAGCTTATGGTTCAAGATTCAAAACTTTCAAGTTACTTGGTTCAAAACTAAACAATTTATACATATTTATGAGTTCGCCTTAACGCAAAACTATACACTGGCCCCGCCCCTGCGTGTTGCTGGTGAGAGGTGCTAGGTATCAAGGTGAGCACAAGCTGACTGGACACCACACAGCCATGAACAGATATGTTGTATCCATTAACGATACAAAGAATTGTCAATCATCAAGTGAAATTTGTCTTAAAAGAAAATTACCTTCTGGGTTGTGCTTATGCCAAAGTACAGTTTGTAACTTTATGAGTAATAATGTAACAAACAAACGAATGTGATAATCCATCTTTATCAAGATAGGTAAATCCCAAATGGGGTCTTTTGAAAACGGAAAAAAAAAAGGATAAAAGTTTCCATCTGGGGTTTAGCTAAAATAAGAGTAAAGACTCTTAATTCATTATGCTGCATCATATAATTCCAATAAAAGGTACTAAAAACCAAGAGGATGATAAAATACCTTCTGGGTTGGGGTTAAATTTGGATTGAGGAGGTTCTGAACTCGATGGTGGAGATTCTGAGTAACCTCTCTTCATGATTTTAGAACCAACAACACTATGGATTATCACAAATCTGGGAAACTCAATCTATGAAATAGTGAGCGAAGAACAAGGAATAAAGAGGAAAAGTAATAGATTTGTCGAAGACACCTTTGTTCATCGCCCTTGGCCCTTTTGGATTCGTTTACAAGGGTCGCACTTGATGTTTACCCAATTTTGGTGAAAATTATTTAATTATAAAAATTAAGGGAAATTAAATTTAGCACCCTTTAAAACAAATTATTTACCTCAATTTACCTATTTACATTTTATGTCCCTTTGCTATTAAAATCCTCCTCTTCTACTATTAAAAGTGTTAACTATATATATAATACATTATATATCAAATATATTTTTTTAGAATACTTTATTTATTACGGTCTATAACATTATTCTTCTCTTTTCCTCTTTCTCTATTTCTTTTTTTTCTTTTTCTCTTTTTTCTCTTTTCTTTTTCTATAGTGGCGTCTTTTTTAACTCTTGTGGCTTTTTTTTTAATTTTCTTTTCTCCCTTCTTCATTTGATCATCTTTAATATTATATATTATTATGAATTTTATTATTATTATTTTAATAAATATAATATATTTTCTAATAATATAAAATTAATTAAATCATACTGAAATATTTAAAATTCACACATAATACTTATAATATGTATTATTTACTGAATTTAAAACGTATTATAGTTATGTATTATTATTTTCTCTTCTTAATGATGTTAAAATAATTATTATATTAAAAATATATTACTTTATTCTCCACGTGCATTAAAAAATATTTATAATATATATGAAGTATCGAATTCAAAATGTATTGCAATTGTAGTTTTTATTTATTTATTTTTATTAATGGTATCAAAAAATATAATATCTGAATTTCAAATATTTAAACATTATTTAAATTAGTTTATATGTTAATATATTAAAATTATGTCAGTGCATTATATATGTATTTACATAAAACAAATCTTCTAGTTTAAAGAATAGTAAGAACGTCAGTTACGTAATATTCAATCTAAAATTAAATTTTAAATTAAAATAATTAATTAACATTTTTAAAAGAAAGAGTAAGGGTAAGAAAGAGAAATGAAATCTCTTTCTTCTTCTCCTTCTCCTTCTCCTTCTCCTTGTTATTTTTTATAACAAAAGTATAATTATATTTGGTAAGAGTTAAAATTATGTTACAACTCGTAATTTAAGTTAAATAATATATTACTTATGTAAATGAGCCTAAATTTATTATAAGGGAAATTTTCAATAATATACCGCACAATATAAAATATTACTTCATGTAATTTAATATTCTTTTTGTTCTATTTTATATGGTACCCTTTTCTTTTTAATCCGTCCAAAAGAAATGTCACCTTACTATAATTAGAAATAATTTAATTTTAAAATTTTATTTTTACTTTTAATAAAACGATTCATGATCACACAAATGTCTGAAGGTTACCATTTTTGGGGTTTAAGTAGGGATAAGTAGGAAAGTGCATATTTTATAATATTTTTATTTTTAATTATCATAAA
>JBCEWC010006019.1:0-23862 GCA_038996855.1 Solanum aculeatissimum | reverse complement strand
TTTCTCAGCAAGCTCAGAAGAGAATTCAGATTAAATTGAACTTTCCCTGAATGTATTCATGTCCATGACCCTACTGTTTTCCTTTTTAACCAGTGAGTGCCTTTGTAATGTGTTGGTGTTCAGAAACATTTTGGAAAGTTTTGAAAGGCATGAAAACTGTCTCAAGAGAAGCATGCATATATCATTTGCTTTTCCTCCCCTTTTATAGAAGGTGTTATTGACAGAACTGCAGAATTTTAATTCCCACAGCATATATTAGGACTTACTATTATTTTACATGAATATCTCCATTGGACCTCAGAAAACATGGCAATCACAGATTTGTAGCCAAAGAATAAAAGAAGATGAGAAATGATGTGGGAAATCTCATAATTAATACTTGGATATGAAGTATTAGCGAGTTTCACAAATGAATAATCTATGACGCAGAATCATACCTGACCTTTAAGCTCGTGTTGTTTCTCTTTCAGAGGTACAGCCTTTTTAGTAGTTCCACTGCTTTCATTCTCAGTGCCTTTCACGCCAGTTCCTTGATCAAGCCTTTCAATGTTCGAGGTTAATAATCTTTGCATGTACCTGGAAGCAACAACCATCTTTTGCTCTTTGATAACAACTTTATTCTTTGTGTTCTCTTTGTTCAATTCAGGCGTAACATTAAACTTTGAACCAGCTACACCTTCCTGATCATGTTGAACAACTTCAGATGGTTCCAACATTTGCATTAAATCCTTCGGGTTACCTACAAATGGATGTCGCCCTGGAAGTGGCCTCACCCCTACTAAAGCTGGAACTGGAGTTCCAGGCTCCATTCTTTCAACATAAAAGAATTGACCGAGTTGCAATTTGTTGTTCAATATGAGCTCATTCTGCTCTTTAGATAAGGTAACATATGTCGAATGAGAAGAATCCGAGACTTTAATAAAGAAACCATGGTTTGGCCATAGTTCTGATCCATTCAAGGCAGGCACAATGCTGATTACTTGTAAAAGGATTGATCTATATTCCCCGCGAACTTTTTTATTGGAATTCATACTCTGGAGAAGCTTAATCAGTACTCCTGGAACGAGGGCCGCCATTTTGTTTTGCTGCTGGCTATGCTAAAACATAAGATAATGTAAGTTAACTAAATTAATATATTCTGAAAACCATAAAGAAGATACTATGGAAAATGAGATAGGCATTACTGTGGTTTCTTAAGCCAATAGCTGTCCCTGAAAAAGAGTTCATTCATTCATCCTTACATATTTAATACCAATATATTAATCCTTACAATATCTAATATTCCCTCCATTTTATTCCATAGCAGTGATTATCTGTTTAACAGATGACAGTTAAACAAAGAAAGATTTCACAGATACCAAAAGTATAAACTTGGGGTCTAAACCATGTCATTGCATTTCCATGGCTAAGAAAGTGTCATTAATGACTGTTAAAATATAGTCTTTGGGCTAAATCTAATCCAAAAGCTAGCTCACGAGAAGTTAACATCAGTTTATTTCCCAACCGATATGGGGACTCTAACCCATTCTAACACCCCCTTTCATGCCTAAACCAACTGGAGTGTGGACTACGAGCCCAAACACAGATGGACCTGGCTCGATTACAATGTAAAGATATGGCACCTGGACCTAACTCAACTCCAAGAGTTAGCTGATGAGTGTAGGATTGTCCAAGGCTATGTAAACAGACAACTAGTCTATTCCCCAACCAATATGTTGTAACAAGGACAAAAGTGAAATCTTCGCAGCTCAATCAGTTGGCTAACTAAACTTTCACCCATAAGGTTCGGTTTTCCACCTTGTAATCTTAATACCCATTTCCCCCAAAAAAAAATTGAAAAGCACTCCAGTAGAGACGAACAGTGTAGTCAACCTGTTTGTGTTTTTGCCAGTGAGAGAGAGAAACGGATATGAGGCGGCGCTAAAGCATACCAGGAAATATATAGAAAGACTGAAGAAGGAGAAGAACCCGACGCTTGGAATCCGACGCCTGAACGATGTGGAAGGAACGCCAATAAGCATATATATATATTTCCATTGCAGGCACGTATGTGCTCAGGTTTACTTGGCTTCTAAGCTAAGACGCCATCTTTCTGGTCCTGTTTGACAGTTCTATGGGGGACCATTCCATTATCTGGTCCGACTTCAAATGACCCTTATGTCCCCATCCCGAATATGATGTGTTTGGTCTTTCAAGGGTAATCTGGTCAGTTTTCTCTGGATGTTGTGTTGGTAACAGGGCCACTTCCGGGAAGAGGAGGTGTAGCCATTTGGAGAGGTAAGAAAAGTTCGGATTTTGATTTTGCAGTTGTAGGTTGGACTATCAAAAACGACATATGTAATTACTTTTATATCTAAGCTTCAGCTTATGGAGTTTCTTTTTAAAAAAAATAATCATGGTGTCGGGATAAGCTTGTGTGGACCTTGACTAACCTGTTACCTCTCACCATAGAGTATCCTTTCTTCAAAGACAATTGATTTCTGTTTTGCATACTAGAGGATTAAGTACAGTTTAGTTGATTCAGTCACTCTCTTCAAGAATCCAAAACATTCTGAAAGCCAAACTTTATTCTTGTTCATATTAAACGTTTTGCTAAACTGCTTGTGTTAATTTACATTTTCTTCCAAGATTACTAAATATGTAATGGCTTTTTGGCATTAATATGATGAAGTAATTCTTAAGGACAACATTCTGATGAGTTTCCAATATTCATAATCTTGTTCAAGAAAATGCTAAGGCTTCTGTTTCTGCCCGAACTAAGTTAATATATAGACCATTAAGATGGGAAGCCATGAGTTTGTCATGGCTTCCATATTCTGCTATCGTGCCTTCCTTCACAACAGCAATCACACTGGCTTCTCTAATTGTGGAAAGCCGATGAGCTACCACAACTGTGGTAGCCCTCGTGGAAATCTTCCTGAGTGCATCTTGTACATGCTTCTCGGATTCCAAATCCAATGCACTGCTAGCTTCATCCAGTAGGAGCAACTTTGATTTCTTGAGTATGGCTCTTGCAATTGCTATCCTCTGCTTCTGGCCACCTGATAACTGAATGCCACTCTGACCAACCTGTGAAATAGTCATCAATAATGCCAAACTCTAGAGATTAGTCAAGTCATTCCACCTTATTGAAATAAAAAATATATGTTGCAATGGAGAGGCTTACCTCTGTTTCATACCCTTGAGGAAGCCCACTGATAAATTTATGAATGTGAGCTTCCTTTGCTGCTTCTTCAATTTCAGCCCATGAAGCATTAGGTTTGCCAAATGCAATATTCTCTCTAATGGTGCCAGCGAATAGGGCCGGCTCTTGACTAACCAGGGCTGTCTGCCTCCTCAGCCATTTCAAATTTAGCTCCCTCAGATCAACCCCTTCCATTAGTACTCTCCCTTGTGTTGGGTCGTAAAACCTCTGTATCATCCATATCACTGTTGATTTTCCAGATCCACTTGCTCCAACCAATGCTACCATTGTCCCACCTCTGATCTTAAGAGTAAAGTTTCTCAACACTATGACATCTGGTCTTGATGGATATGCAAATGTGACTGCTTTAAACTCTATATCAAATGGCTTGGATATTTCAATCTTTTTGCCTTTTAGATGGTCATTGCCGATTGAAGGCCTACGGTTAAGGATAGCAAGAACTGCGGGTATTGCAGTTGAAGCCATAGAAGTATCTGGGGCAAGGCCAGCAAGTTGTCCAACAGCAAATGAGCTTAGTACAAGTATTAGGAAAATCTTATATACATCGCCGAAATTGGTATAGCCTTGCTTTACCAAGTATGCACCAAACCAGAGAGTCAGGGTATATGCTCCATACATTGCACCTTGAGAGAGGCCTAGTGCTAGACCAAGCATATGTGACCTTCTGACCGATGTTCGCTTGGGCTCAGATAAAGCTTGTTCAAATGATTTAACAATTTGCTCCTGAGTTGAGAATGTTGCCACGGTTCTTATATTTGACACAGCACCTGCAGCTATACTGCTTGCTTTAGCATAAGAACTGTTGTCTAGCTTCCCTCCTACATTTATAATCAAAGTAAGGTAGCTTGCTCCTAGAGTAAATGGTGTGACAGCAGCGGCCAAAAGAGCTAATCTCCATTCAAGTTTGAAGGACACACCGAGTCCAACAGCTGCTGAGCTCATGCCCATAAGCAGGACAGAGAACCTATCACCAAGAACAGACCTAAAACTGACACAATCAACAGAAAGCCTTGACACTAGAACTCCAGTTGAATTATTGTCAAACCAACCAGGTTCTTGTTTGAGTATGGATTTAAACAAGGAACTTCTAACTCTCATGGTGAGCTTGGTACCAGCCCAACCACAGAAGCCTTGCTGCCCTACCATAGCGAATATACATCCAAATCCAAGACCAACTAGTATCAAACAGAGGTATCCAACTTCCCTTTTCAATCTTGACATGTCTGTATAGAAGTATACTTTAAGTGCTTGCCCTAGAACTAAGGGATAGAGGGATAGAATTGCACCTGCAAGCATACCCATAATTAGCCCTACTAATAGCACTATCAACTCCGGTCGCTGCAGGTTCCATAATTCTGAAAGACGATAACTCATCTTTTCCTGCTCTCCTTCTTCTTCTTCTTCTTCTTCTTCTTCTTCTTCTTCTTCTTCTCGGTGGCTTCCTTCATGCATAGATTCTAGGTACTTTGATCTTGAGATTTCATATACACTTTTTATTCTTGCCACATCATAATTTGATTTCTCATGGGCTGAGAATTCCTTTTCCTTTGGAACATCTCCCTGATTTGAAATAGGATTTGGGATTGCTTCTGAAGCAAGCTTGATGAGGCCACAATATGCCCCAGCCTTTTCCATTAGCTGATCATGGTTACCTGTCTCAACAACTGAACCACAATCAAGAACGACTATAGTGTGAGCATTTCTTACTGTTGCTAACCTGTGGGCAATCACTAACGTGGTTCTGTCCTTGGAGATCTTGTCAATGGCCCGTTGTACAATGGCTTCTGACTCTGGGTCTAAGGCACTTGTTGGCTCGTCTAAAAGAAGAATTTTTGGGTCTTTAATCATTGCTCGAGCAAGAGCAATCCGCTGCTTTTGTCCTCCAGAGAGTTGGGTTCCTCGGTCTCCAACCTGTACAGGTAATAAGTTAAGTAGTGCTATTACCCTTTTAATATGCATATGGTTATCTCATTAAATCTATTTTTTTGGAATAATGCAATACATTAAGGCTATCTTATCAGATTGTAATGCAAGGTTGAAAATGCAACTGATAATCCATATACTGCACCTGTGTTTCATAACCTTCTGGAAGTCTTGAGATAAAGCCGTGAGCATTTGCCGCAACACAAGCAGCCATAGCCTCTTTCTTGGTAGCATTTTCTTTTCCCATCATCACATTTTCAAGTATGCTTGTCCCAAATAGTACTGGTTCTTGACCAACCATACCTATCTGAGTCCTCAGCCACTTCACTTGCAATGTTCTTATATCATGACCATCCAAGGTAATACGACCTGGCAGATATATGTAATTTGTTTTATCATTTGTAATTCTCTGCTCCAATATCCACAATGTTCATTCCACAAGTATAGTTTCTATATAAGAAAGATTCATATGCTTACCCTGAAAAGGATCATAAAATCTTTCTATAAGAGCAAAAATTGTTGACTTTCCACCTCCACTGATGCCCACTAATGCCAATGTCCTAGAAGCTGGAACAACTAAGTTAAGAGACTGGAGAATCTGGACAGTTGGACGAGCCGGATATGCAAAGGTAACACATTTAAATTCAATCTTCCCTTTTATAGTTGACAACCTCCTTCCCCCTGGACTGTAAGGATCTATCTCTGGCACCCTTTCTATAACTTCAAATACCCTGGCGGCTGCAACGGTTCCTTGTGCAAACTGAGCAAAATAAGATAGGGATAAAGCCAAGCCCCTGCAAAAATCAACATATGCTTTTTTAAGCCAGACTAGATATGTTGCCAATGGCAAAAATTTAGTTCTGTTTATGTCAATTGGTAAATTATTATGATTTCCTGGTAATGGAATAGTTTTCAATAAGCTGACTTCTTGATGAGACTGTTAAATGTTTGCTTCCTTGAAAGTTTGAGACTTTTGTGGTACTCAAATTTCATTTATTAAATTAAGTTGATTAGTTATTAAATCTTCTTCTGGTTGAGGGCTTATACAGAGAAAAATGACAGATTATTTACCTGCCTCCTACATTAACACCAAAGAAACAAGCAATGGCTGCACCACCTGAAAGCTCACCCTTTGCTACAAGGATTGAACCGTACCAGAAAGCCAATGCCCATGTTGCATAAGTAACTAAATAAATAACTCCAATTCCTGCTCCTTTAGCAAACCCAACCTTTGTCCCCAAACGCCCCGATTTCTGCAGGGATTCCACATATTTTGCATCTAAATAATCCTCTGCTACAAAAGCAGTTACGGTCCTGATTGAACTCATTGCTTGCTCTGCAATGCTGCCAGCTTTTCTGTAAGATTCCTTTACAAAAGAACAACAATACTCAATATGCAGTTAAAACTGAACTAAATACAGAAATATTAACTTATACTTCTTTGTGAAACTATTTGACTAGGAACAAAGTTTTGATGCATTTATTACAGAAGTAATAGTGGAAAAAGGTTTATTAAAATAACAAGGAAATGTATAGTTTGATGGAGAAAATGTCACATTAGCTATTGCTGATTCTGGAAATTATAAAGGTTTTATGAAATAAATTTCAATAGAATGCTGGGAAACAGTTTAGGACACTCGAAACAGGAAGATTGTCATATAAATTGGGAAGAAGGAATTATGTTGAGTTGCATTCATGCCTCTCACCTCTTCTTTCAGTGTAAGGCCAACATAGATGGCTTTATAAGCAAGACCACAGAACATTGAGAGTGGTGTTACTGCAAAAACTGCCAGGGAAACCTTCCATGATCTTCTGATTCCAACTGCATAGCCATTGATGAAAGTGAAAATGTGATGAACAAAATGTGCCATCTGCATGAGGAACAAAATTACACAGCATCACAGAGACAGTTGTATGCATAATGCTGACATCCTTATTTTGAGAAGAAAACATTAAACTGAATATGATACCGGAACAAATTACTACTGTCTGAAAGAACATTTTAAACCACAGTAAACTAAGAGAATTGATCATTATTTTAAAACATAATGTGGCAATATTGATTATCTTGCATAGCTTATTAAAATGAATCAATTTCCGAATGTGTGATGGCCAAGGCTATTAGGATGCACAGAGAAGAGTGTGACTTGACTGGTTCTTAGTGCTATGAGTTGTCTTTCGACTTAGGAATGACACCCAATTTTCTTGTCTGTGCACCCTTCTAGTTAATTATTGTGACATCAAAATAATTATTTATCTTCTCCTCTCCAATGTTTAATGATTCTGCTGGCATTTGGTGCAAGTTTTCTTTGAACTAGTTTAGCCATTATATAGTGGGAATGCTAACACACGGCTTATTTCACAATAAAAAGTGAAAACTTATTAGTTAGTAATGGGCAAAAAATGTACCTTTTCTCCCATTACTTCTTGGATTTGTGCCACATCACTCGAAATTCCATGCATAATTTCACCAGTATTCAGTTCTGTGTCAAAAAATCCTATGTCCTGTCGCAAAACAGCTCTTAGATACTTGGTTCTTATTCTGTGAGCTGATCTTTCTCCCACCAATCTCCAGCAAGTTGTCTCTGACATAATGAGATGATAAAGTGTCAACTGTGATTGCACTCTTTCAAACTCAAAAATCCAGACTAAGATGAGAATTAAAATGCCTAAATTACCTAAGTATGTTCCAACCATGACTACCGTTGATAGTCCAGTCATAAGCACGCACACCTGAAGGTTGTATTAACTGTTATAAGATCTCATGGAGGCTCAGAATTTCAATTTATAGGCAATTACGTCTACTTGGATAGTAGTATTCATGACTTTCTCTCTTTTACTGCTCGCGGGATGGAAAGGTAAGGGGTTATTAACTGAGAGCTTTGGGAGCGTACAATTAAATTCTAAGTATATATTACCATCGCCACATCCTTCATCATCTGGTCTTTGTCTTTCTCTAGGGCAATTTTGTTTACAAAATTACCAAAAAGATAAGAATACCAAGGAAGAGATCCTCCATTTATTAGAGCCCCGATACAACCCAACAACAGTAGTACTATATCCAACTTGGTTGAGTATTTGAACAAGCTTAGTAATCCAACTGGCTTAGGAGCTGCTGTGTCATCTTCTTCATCATGTACTGCATGATTCTTGTCAGTATCATCATACAAATCATTCCCATACAGGTGGAGATTTGATTGTCTAGAATGTTGAACATGGTGACTTTGTTCCTCATAAACATGATCAACACATTTCACGTCACAATCTGATGTATCAGTGCTGAAGCTATGTCCCATCTGGTTGACATATCCATGATGACCTCTTATGATGCCATGATTATGAGCATTTGACCTGCAACATAATTTAACTGTAATCTGTGTGCATGCAAATTAATACTGTGAAATCATTTTGAACTGTTGTGTTTGCTGAAGAGATAATATAATGAAGTAATTCAAAGTTTGCTCTCCCTAACATCATAAGTTTTTAGATGAGATGTTCACACAATACATCATATATCATACATTTGGGTTTCTTATGTTTGAGTCTATCTGTCTCCCAATATCAAAAAATAATTTCCATGTGCTTAGAGAAGTTCAAAAAGAACCAAGCCCGCATGTGAAGCGCATGTTGAAGGCAGAATATAACTAAGTAATCAAAAGTTTGTTCTCTCTTAACAGTTTTAGGTTTTAGATGATATGGTCACACAACTAACAGTGTCGTTGATGACATGAGTAAGTATCTCACCAGTCAACCTGGAATTGCCTTTCAAAATCTTCTATTCTGTCATAATCTGTCGACTGGAGCTCGTCTTTCACTGCCAAAGGACCACTTTTTCCAGCACTAGTCCCTTCTGTGATAGTGGTCAATCTTGGAGATTTGCGGGGCTTGCCCTTATATTCACGAGAGACGTGAGTCCTTGAGATGTAAGAATTATCATTAGCCCTGGAATCAAAACTTTGAAGCTCAAGCCTTCCAGACGGCTGCATGCCAGAATAAGAATGATCGTAAGATGGATTAATGAAGTTATGAAAAACTCCATCAGTCGTTCTCGATAAGTAATAATCATTAGCTGATCTCCTGAAAATCCTACTGCCATTTTCTGCTGAAGTGAAAGAAGTATCAGTTGCTGTCCATGGACTGAGTGCTGCACTAAGGTCACGATTATCACGCCACCCTGTTGTATTAAACTGCCAAGAAAGCTCCCCTTGCCATGACCTGTCACGGTGACGGATTCAGAAATTTTAACAAAATGATTCAAAATATATATATATATATATATATAAACAGCACTCATGATATTTCATCCTGTAACACCTCTCCAATCAATAGTTTATGTGCCTTGTTTTTAGCCTATTTGCATTGTCTTTCTATCAAAGGGGATTCAATTGAACTTCTTTCAATACACTTGACTACATATGCTACTGACCTGTCATTATCAGAGGCAAAAGGACTAACAGGGGTGGGATTGCGCGCACGGCTGTAGGAACTTGGCATTGACATTGATAATGATGTGGAGGGTTGCTGTGACACCACCGGTGTAGTATGTCGTCTCTGCCTAGTCGTTGAAGACGAGAAGTCGGAATGAGCCATTTGGATTATTGTTGTTGTGATGAATTTGTTTGTGTGTATGGTTCTGTTCAAGTTATAGTATGGTAGACATAGACAAATATGAACATAAAAGGGTATAATTTACAGCTCTTTCAGCAGTTGTTCCTAGGATGAATATGCTTTTCACAACAAAAGGCCTTTGATCAATCCGCCTTATTACAATGCCTTCTGGTTTCTCCAAGACTAATAGTAAGTGGTTAAATACCTTTGTGTTTATCCAAAAAATTTGAAGTTAAAGTGACCCAAGAAAACATTGTGATTGACCAATCATCATTTTTCTATAAACAAATCTGATGACTGTTTACTGCTCTCATAATCTATATAGAGAAGAAAAAAGTAAAGATGTTATATAGCTAGCAAACTTAGTTTTAGTTAGTGACATTTGGTAGGCCGGCTTTTGTTTATTGCATATGCTGACCAGCCGGCCTGAGAATGAACTGTGCTCTTGACAATGGGCAGATGTTCATAGAACATAGTTGGTGAAGTGTGGCGAAGTCTGAAATTTCGCTAAAGATTTTCAAGGTTTAAATATATGTATGAAAAGTATTTTTGATTTGTATATGTTGAACTAAACACTCTTCATTTTAATTTTAATTGTGTTTAAGATTCTTATGTTAAAAGTATGAGTTCAACTTAATATTCTCTTCGGATGCACGCCAAACCATATCAACTTATCATGATTAAGAGATTTAATAAGAAGGTATAGTAATAAATCATGTTTAAGTAATAAAAGTCCAAGCAAAAACCTAGGAATTAGTGAGTTAGCGTCTTTAATTTTGTTATTTTAATTTGTTTACCCCTTGTTAATATCTCTACATCTTGTCCTTTGAAGTGCCATTTGAAAGAAGACATCGTTTCTCTTTTTGAATTCTCTTCTGTGTAACTAAACCAATTATAGTCATCGTTGTTTCACAGCAGAGACAGTCATTTGAAATTTCGAGGTTCCAAATTTTTAAGACAGGAACAATGACCCCAAGAACTCAATCAAACTGCTCACAAGTGCTGCCCCTCTGACTAAAATTCAAAAACACCCTTCAATAACTCCAAAGCGATGATTTAGAAGTAGCTCTTATTAATTTATAAGACAAGAATTCAAGAAAGTCAAGTAATGAAGACGAATACAAATTTGGACAATATGATATAGGTTTTAGCATGAAGACAAACATAATTTTAAGATATTCCATCAACTTCTATGCAGATTTGCACAGCATGTTCTTGTAGAATATGCAGAGGGGCTAGCCTTTCTAGGAAACAACATTTTGTCAACTCCATTATAGTTGTGTCTTACAAGTGTAAAAGTAGGCATAATATAATAGCTTCAACCTTCTAAACTGCCCATATTTGATAGAACAAAAATTCACTTCTGATATTTACCAAAAAATCAAAAGTAAATAGCAACATAAGAAAGAATGCTATGACTACCAAAATCACATTAATGTTCCGCCATTGTCCTCTCAAGACAATATACAACATATATTCTGGGACAACTACTAGAAACCGATAAAAGCACAAGCAAGGCTTTAGAAGCCCCGTGATTACTAAGTACAAGTATACAACATATTTAGATGATAGTAGTGCCATCTACCTTGACCTCTTGCTTCGAAATATTGTCTGAAGTTACGTGGAAATCAAGGCAATTGAACCTTATCCTTTGAGATAGTTATCTATTGCTTTGGATACTCACTTTGGCTTTGAGTCACTTCCCTTGCTTCTGAATGTCGACAAGGAGAAAAATGATCTTGGAGCTGTAAAATAATTAGGAGCAGAGAAAAGTCAAGATTGCATACTGAAGCATTAAATATTTACAAAATACTTGAAGTGATTACTCCAGATATGAGCCTTGGAGGACTTTCAGTTACAATAAGATGTGTAAATCGGACCAAGTGTGATCATAAAGTTAGTTATATATTGCATGTTCTATTATATATTTCAATATTCACCTATATAGGTTGGATTAATGCTACTTAAGACTTCATGGGGAAGAAAATAAGCTAATCCAATTCGCACAAGTTTATGTCAGACTTTCTGCTTGTCTATGAAAACAGTACACGGGCTTGTGTTTGCTAAGAAGACTGACTTCAGGTGAGTACTTGTGGAGATAGCTGAATACCTGCATGGTTACGACCTTACTTGAACAGATTTGCTCTATAGGCTCATACCACTTTATTCTTGAGTTGTCAGCAGAATATTTGCAAGTTTAGTTTGTTGGCCAAGTTTTGCTTCTTGTGATCACTTTCTGATGGTGTGATCACTTACCTTTTCGAATCTAAATTTTAAGTCAGAATCCCATTCAGAATTCAAACTAAAGCTAGATAGAGTCAATACAATTTAAAATGGTGACGAAAACAATAATATCTCTTAAAATACAGATTAGATTGCATAAAAAGAGCAAACACCAATAAAATGTCTGATGACCAAAATAAAGCATTAAAACCCATACTGTCCCATGAAGCAAGTGACGAATGCTCTTTGACCAACCCAAACCAGAAAAGAAGCTCTATATTTCTTCCATGTTCAATCTCTTAATGTAAGTCAGGATTGTGACCTAATGCAACAACAAAAGCATACCCAGTGTGATCCCACAAGTGGATCTAGGGAGGGTGGCGTGTGCGCAGACTTGAACAAGTGAACAGTGTGAAAGTGATTGTGACCTAATGCATAAACTGGAAAAGTGGAAATGATATTTTATGATAAGGCTGGCTTGCAAATAGGTCAATACAAGAGGCTTACTAAACTTCAATTTTTCTCCTTTGCAGCCAAGATAATCTCTTCACATGATGACATTGCATTATGCACAAGACATAAAACACAAAACATAAGCAAGCAATAAGACAGAATGGGCCAACTTCTTAAACTAGCTGATCACCTTTTATTGAGCTCCCGGATAAATGATCCTCCCGCAATTTGAAGTTAGCTGGAGGTGCTGGGATTGAACTGCGCAAGGCTTGAACTGCCAGAAGAGAAGCACTGGGTTAGTGACTTGAAAAAGCTATATACTGAAGTTGAAAGACCAAAGAACAAACTAAAAAAGATGGAATCAGAAACAAAAAGACAAGCAAGAGCGCCAGCTGAACAATTCCCAAATAATCTCATTTCCAGATATCCATGTTTAAGTATGAACTAGCTTCAAACATCATAGCTACATCCCTTTAGTATGCTTCTTTCTCTACACAAAAACCATTTGCAAAACTACCAGCAATAACAGAGAAAAAGCTAGAATTGTATAGATAAACAAAACACAAAGATATGTACGACTATCATGTGCTAGACTAGCCAAGTTTTCTGGATATTCATGTACATAAAAATAAGAACTGTCAAACTCAAGAAACAGAATTGAACATCAAAAGTTGTTCTTGAGGCAAAAAATAATCCACCCTACAGAAACAAGTATAGTTTGTTTAGGGAGTGAAACACATTATTTCACCTTGTTCACTGAAAAACTCGTTCTCATAAAAGCTGTCATCAGATGGATGTTCCTGAGAGAAGCCCATTCTTGACTTTCTTAAATCATCTGAAGATCGATTAGAAGGGTCACGTCCATCTTCTGTATCATCATCTCCTTCAGAAGTGGTAGCAGAAATCCAGTCAACCAAATTATCGGTGCCACGATTTTTCCTCCCAAATTTCAGAAACCGTTTAAATCCTCTGGCCATATCTTTGCGTGATTGATTATGAGAAGAATTTGCCACGAGCATAGGTTTCTGAGCCATTCCCCATTTCTTCCTCATTCTAGCTGCATCACTATCTGTTTGACTTAGAGAATGTGAATTCCAGGATGCAGGACTTCCCACAGGAGAGTCCACGGATGCATCAACATCAGACATCTCATGAGGATAAGAAAAAGGGTGATGAGCATGTGTATTCCATGACACAGGACTTTCTCCCGGTGAATCTTGTACAATTCCACCAGATAACAATTTGTTGGAGGCCATAGAAGGCAATACAACTTCTGAAGCAGAGTTCACTTGAGAAAATGATCTCAGAACATCACCATTCTCTGATCCAGAGTTTTCCAACTTCTCTGAATCATGGCTCAGTCTTGGTTCCCCATTATCAAAGTCTTCCTGAATTTCAGCAGTCATGTTCTCAAATTCTTCCTCTTCTTCATCAGGGCCCCTGCCTTCAGAGTCTTCGGGCTCAAATACCATATCATCATACTCATCATCATCGTCCACAATCTTAGATACAGCAGAAGCCCTTGTCTTAGTCAGACCACCTCTAGAGCTGAAGTCAGTATTCTTACCCTTCGTTAATAAAGTCTTCGAACCAGAACTCTTTGAAAATTTATCAGTGATACTCTGCACCATTTCGTCTTTGTCAAACTTGAGAGGTGTCAGAACAACACCATCAGAATCGAAAGTGGATGCCTCCCTAAATTCCACAGTATTGGCAGAGCTTTTTCTCAAGGATTGTGGTCTACGTGATTTGTCCTCCTTGACAAGGAATACCTCTTCACTTGTGCTTTTGCTACGGGTGTAATTTCTAGATTGTGAACGAGCTGTTTTACCAGCTGTGGAAGAAGGTTTGGTGTTCTCTTTTCTCATGTCAGAGAAGTTTGGGACAGACTGTGCCAGAGGATTTTCAGATTGAATTCTCCGCTTACCTGATGTATTATTAGAAACTTTCCCAGAAGACCTTGGAACAGGTACTACTGTGGTGCGAGGTGTGGATGAAGACAGACCTTTGCTAGGTAAAGGCTTCTTGCTCCGACTGCTCTTACGAACATCATCACTGAAGGATGTTTCATCGAAAGATCTGTCTTCACCATATTTTCTCGGCTTCGATAATTCAGACATATCTTCTTCATTATCACTTTGCTCAAAAAGTAATTGTTGCTGCGAAAACAAATTGTTTCAGGGTCAAGTACATGTAACTCAAGAGAACCAAACCAACAAAAAGAGTAAGTAATAGAAACAGCTACCTTATATATGTGTGGGTAGTATTTCGATACGTATTATAGAATAGAGAAAGAACTATACCTGGTCTCTCCTTAGAATAGACCTCGAATTATATGATCTGAGTCTCTCAGCACGCCTATGGGAACTAGAAACCCTACTGTCTTTATCAGCAGATCCAGCAAACTTGGCCTTCATCTCAGCTCTACTCCTCTCAAGGCTATTTTCCAAAGCCTTCAGTTTGGCTTCCTTCTCTGTTCCCTTAGAATTCCATTCTTCCCTGAGTTTTGTATCTCTTTTCTGCATATACCTCTCATAGGATTTTCCGCGAGAACCATCCGAAAAACTTAGTTCAGAGAAATTCCTATTAAGGACATCCTTGGAACTTGAGGCAGGTTCATTAAACGAATAACTTTCAGTCCTAACAGTATTATTATCTGCCACAGATTTCCTGTAGGATGAACTGGCAGATGGACGGCTTTGCACGTCACCTGGCCTGCTTCTCTGGGCAGAATTAGATTTATCACCAGGAACACGTAATTTGTGTTCAGCAAAAAGCTTCTCTAGCTCATTAGCTTTCATTTTCAAGTCGTCGTTCATTTCTTGGTTTGCTTTGGGCTGACGCGCTCTCTGAACTTGCTCGATGGGGGGTGTCGAAAATGAGTCAAGTCCCCCCTCAGCCTCCAAAACCACTTTACTTGAGAGCGATGTTTTGCTAGTTCCAGACATGATCTCAAACCCCCTATCTTGAGTCTTCTTGACCAGTTCAGCTGCACCGCTTTGTTTCTTAAATTTCATTGGTTCATGTCCAAGCTCTTTGACCTTTGATTGAGAAGCATTAACAAGTTTCTCAGATGGAGACAGCTCATCCTTTTCAACTTCCTCAGTTTCAGTAAGTGTTCGCCATCTTGACTGCAGATTCAGTGGATTACCTTCGAGGACTTTAGCAGCAGAGGTTTCTGTAACTCTTGATGCAGAACCACTATCCAACTGTGCAGAGGCCCCTACGGTCCTTGGAGGAGCTTTATCCCGCTTAGAAACCAAATGATCAATTGATCCAGTATTCTCCTTCTGATGCCAAATCTCGGTCCGCACAGCTCCAGATTGCTCTGGTAGACTACCCTGGTCCTTCAGGCCAACAATCTGATGATTAACTTGTCCTTTGCTCCTCTCAAGCTCCTTACCCCCTTGAGAACCCTTGAAGTTTGTGTTAGTAGTCAAACCACTATCAGTACTTTTACCCGTATGAGGAGTAAAGAATGGCCCTCCAATATCTGGTTGATTTTTCACATTCTTATCCTCAGCCCCACTCATATGTGAGCTTGACCTGGTCTTCCCACGTCCCTGATCAACATCAAGGTTGCCAGAATTTGAGTTTGGCCTGGTCCTAGGAGAATCTTGGACATTCCTATTATGGTCGTCCAATCTGCTTTCACCACGTACATCCGAGGCAGAAGATGGTGTGCATATAGGACTCTCATTATCCTTCCTGTCACCACCCAAATCAATACTCATGTCACTGGCACCACTCCATCTCCTCAACACCGGTGGCACAGAGACATCAGATGACAACCTACGTAGCTCTGGGGTTTTCACCACAGCAGGCTTGCCGCTGCCCCCAGAACTCTCCTTCTGTTTATTCTCAAACATGCTGATACGTTCTTGTACACTCAACCGCCTTTTCAGTTTGGCTTGATCATTAGATTTCTCTTCCTCCTCCTCTTTCTCTTTTTCCTTTTCAACAATGGAACCTTTTTCCTCTGGTTCCACGCTGGCCTCATGGAGTTGTGGTTGCTGACATGCTGAGGACTTTTCAGAGCCGGCAGAGTGGGACCCAGTAGTTCGTTGGTCGGGAGTAGTGGGGTCCTCGTCAATGGACATGTCGGATCCATAAGAACATCGTATGGCTCCATCTTCTCTTCCAGACACGTTCCGTAAGCTGATCAATTCTGGCCGCCTCTCTTTTAAGGTTAAAAATTTGTTGCAGGCCTCGCTGAAATACCAAGACAACCATATCAGTCGTCAATACAAATCTTTTTTCTGAAATAAATAAAAGTTATATACGCCCATACTGTCGTTTTTTTAATGAGCTTAATTTTAAAAATTTTAAAAAAAAACACTTTTCAGAAGTCATATTAATTGATACCTCATTTAATTGTGAGAAAAATATTTATGTAAATCAATAATGTTACCTTTCTCCAAAAATACAGACAAAAAGAAATAGGGCCATTTGGTACTCTCATTGTCCATCTTTATTTGGTTCTGTACTATTTTAGGATATCCAAGAATAATTGTTCAGTTCATGAAATCAAGAGATAATTTTACACTTAGTTCCTAATTTATTCTTGTCATTAATTATAGTTATTTCTCTATTATATTTTTCAATACATTGTATTAATTATAATTATATTTAAAGGGTGATTTGGTAAAATTACTCTTATCATTTACTAATTCTTAATTTTGTGTCAAGTCAAAAGGGGTCAATTAAAGATGGACAGATGGAGTACTTAATTTGGAGATGACTTAGGCAGATGATTTAGAGATAAGTTAGTCATGTATAAAAAATTAATACTAGGATATTTGGTTTACAATTTAAAAACTCGCATAATTAATAGTTAATATGCAAGTCGCAAGAAAATTTATGTATAATTTTATATGAGGTACAAGATAGAATAACTAATATACAAATAATTATATC
Source organism: Solanum aculeatissimum (assembly GCA_038996855.1). Classification (NCBI taxonomy): domain Eukaryota; kingdom Viridiplantae; phylum Streptophyta; class Magnoliopsida; order Solanales; family Solanaceae; genus Solanum; species Solanum aculeatissimum. The sequence goes on along the minus strand of JBCEWC010006019.1, from coordinate 6,533 downwards.
TTGTATAAATCGAACGGAACTTCTAGAATAGTTTTCGGTGCGAAATTAATCCTTGCATTAAAAAAATACATAGATTTTCTCAAAACAAATCTTCCCATTACTAATATATGCACAACTCTAACCAGCGACCAAATGACCCCTTAACATTAAGTTGAAAGGTTTTATAGCTCTCAGTTAACGTTGGCAAAATTAAACATAAACTACAATTTGCAATACTCTCTTTTCGAAACAAGAGAGTATGTTGTTGTTATTATTGTTGTTGTTATTTTAGAATCAAGCAAGGCGCACATTTCTAATAACTACAGTGATGTCCGATTGAAACAAAATTTTAAAAAGCACACATAACAAGTTTTTCCCACAAAACAGTCTCTCTACCTCTATGAGATAATGATAAAGTTTGTGTACATTCTACCCTCCCCAAACCCCACTTGAGGGATTCCACCGGGTATGTTGTTGTTGTTACACATAACAAGTTTGATTAAAAAGAAGCTGATTTTCAAATACTCTGTCAAACCAGATATACTTTAGTTTACTTAATTTTAGCTCCATTTATTTTCATCCATAACCCAAAGACAATGGAAAATGTAATCCAGGGCTTTGATCTAGTGAGAGAGCAAGGAGCGTGGATTAGGCACAAATCACAAGTACAAATCTTGCCGCAAACAAAACCATGGTATTAAGTAGAAAAGGATAGAGGGACAGATCCATTGTCACCAAGTTTCTAACTTTGCACCACGGGCTCCTGGAGATTTCTTGGTTATCAAAAATTGATAAGCTCATCTTTTCTCCATTATTTTCAATCTCCATTTCTCCAGTTATTTAGGTGACAAGGAAAAAAAGAATATACAAGTTTCCTTTTCATCTGCACCTATTTGTGACACCATTCCTAGTGTTCTGAATGTAGTACTTCATAGGCTGCTCAATGACAAATTAAACACACTCAGGAATAAAAACCTAGGAGTTCACCCTTTCACGAGTCTTAGTGTAATCAATTGACACAACCAAAGGGCTTTGACACAAAAGTGCTAGAAAGTAGCTGAAAAATATGACTTCCTCTGTTTCAATTAGTTTGTCTTACTTTCCTTTTCAGTCCCTTCCAAAAAGAATGCCTCTTTCTTTTTTAGCAACTCTTTAATTCCAACTTTCCACGTGGCATGTGGAAAGTTAAAACCACAAAATTAAAGGTCATCCTTCTTCATATGTTTAATTTAAGACCACGAGATTCAAAAGTTCTATTTACTTTATTAAACTCGGTGCCAAGTCTAAACAAGACAAACAAATTGAAGCGGACGGAGTACGTTTCTTCATGTCTCAGCAGTCAACTCTAAATTGAATATATTTAGCATCAATATCATACTTAAACGTTTGGCACAAATTATACTACTGTGAATGAAGTAGAATACTAAGAGCTACATGGCCTTGAATAAAATTCCCCCGCGTACATCTGCCAGCTAGGCCAAAAATGGGACAGATCTCATGTTTCTTAATTTCATTGTATTTCCTCAAACTTGTTCTAGTGTTCATGATTAAACATGAGTCGTTTATCTTTGATATGTAGATTAAAGTCTCTTAAGTGTTGCCAGTGTGCTTTTTGCTGGACCTCGGAGACAGTCCAATTGGAGTTTCATGAAACATGGTTTGCTTCCCTGAACCCTTCCAGCCTCTCCGAGGTTTTGCCTCCAATTTATCCAGATGTTGAGAATCTAACTACTTAGTAATAAAGATCTAACTAATAGACAACCATCCTGGCTAAAGAGGTGCTCAATTCTCCATTGTCCAGTTGATATTAGAAAATATATGCTCACTTGGAAACCAAGCACTAAAACTTAAATCTTTTCTTACCCCGAGATAAAGGACACCATATCGGTATCACTTGTTGTCCTATATTGGTATCACTTGCTATTTGTTGGGGCATCACTCTGGTCAATTTTTTGCTTCCATGACTCATCTCTCATCGGGACAAGGGCAAGGATAAGCGAAGAAGCTTTCCGTGCCTCAAAAGCAACTATATTTGGTCTTTTATTTGCTTTCTTAGGCAACATCACCTAACTACAAAAATTGCAGCTCCAACAAGTATGCCCCGAACCAAACATTTGTTCCCATTTCTTTGGTTAACCAGCTAAATCAAATACAATGGTCACCTGGCGTCATTAGGCAGAGATGGGAAATCCAAACAACAGTGCCCTCCTATGTTAAACTACAACAATTAGAATGTTTTGACGAACCATAATTCTTCTGCAAGCAGATATGCAGGGAGGGATGAAGGAGGAGCTAAGAAAATCTATAGACAAAGTCAAAGCACCACGATCTTACTTCAATCTAAGGGCACCAAACCGTTCCGAAAAAGTTTGAAGTTCAGATACTGTCTCCAGATTGAAACCAGCAGCTGCTGCACGAGAACAAGCTGTCGATAAGTCCTTCTGAACCGTAGTAAGCCTCACATCAATTGCTCGCAGTAGCTCCTTCCTGTAAATAGGTAGTAGTTAACATGAAATGAAGATGCTTACTAGGCAGCAAAGCAAAAGAATGCATAAAGAAACAGAGTAAGAAGTTACTTTGTCGCATCAGCTGCTATGGTAACCCCAGATCCACCACTACCTGGATTAAGTAATAAAGCAAAAAAGATTGTCAGATAAGTACCACTAAAGGGCCATAGAATCAATGGGCTTAAACAAAACGGCTCTTAACAAATCCAGTCTTTACTCATGCCCAAATTTAACAACAGCAACATATACTAAGAGGAAACAATTAATCTCAAGGCCAGGGAGCAAACCTTCCATTTCCGACAACCAACAATCCTAACATTGGCTAGTTGGCTTATTCTCCTAGACCCCAGTAAGAGAGAATGTATAGATATTTACGGAAATGAAAAATTAGACAGGATTGAAGGAGTCATAGCAGAAGGAAGAGCCAATCAGACATGATCGGAGGTAGCTTAGCAGAAGGGAGAGCCAATAAGACATGATTGAAGTAGCTTAGCAGAAGATGGAGTCAATTTGAGGTGACACGGGCACTCTTATTTTCTCTAAGTTCTAAGGTTACATTCATAATGTACTTGACAAAATGTGAAAGCTCAAATTTGGTTTATTGGGTAATCTTACCGGTCCCATTAAACTGATCGCCTGTTCCCTGAAATAAAGGAAGGAACAAGTGATTTCTGTAATTATCTGATAATCTTAGTCATTATAAATGAAGGTTACAGTGAATCCACGACAGTGTTTTCCACCTGCGAATATAACTTTCGGGCTGCTTCGAGCTGGGACATTTCTGCATCTAATGTGTTGACAAGCTCCAGAACTTCTGGCGTGCTGACAAACCTCACAAACCTGCAAATCAAGAGAGAAAAAACAAATCATCCTTCACTTTCCCCTCCTTTCTTTTTAGCATTTTTTGGCAAGTTGCAAGTGACATTACCTTTCTAGGGTTCCTTTTGTGAACCATGATTCAGCCTTTTTCCGCCTTTCAACTTCAAGCTTGATAGTTTGAACAGCCAATGCAACTTGCTCTTCTGCAATTTTCAAATGGGTCACAAAAGGCTTCAACAATCCTGATGCTAGTTTCTCCGTGTTTCCACCATGAGAAACAAACAATTCGCATCTGCCCAAGCAAATCCAACAATACCAGAACTATTAGTGCATTCATTCAGCATTTCCATAACAAAGCAAAAACTATATCCACCACTCACCGAGAACGCTTTGGTGACAGCTGAAAGACAGCATAATCAAGTAGCGAATCAGATTCCATCTTTGCCCTCCCCCTCAAGAAAAAAGCACAGTGTTCCCTTTAGCTTCTTTCATATAACCTCCCCACCTCTTCAATCCGGACAAATACAATCAATCAACAATGAGCACAACCCACTTCCAAACATCCAAATCTTAAAAAAATGACTAAGTTTATATTGAGAAACAGAAGTAGTATACTAACAAAAAAGGGACAAAGACACAGCCTTTAAAAGATGATAGATCTTATCTGATTTCAATATAACGTACATTGCTAAAAAGCACATTTCCTTCAGATCCACTTATAGGCAAAACACAGTTCCAAACACTAAAAAAATCCAATCTTTTAAGCTAAACTACTGAAGTCTTGAGAAGTCAATGTCATTGGAACATAAAACCCTAACAATTAGGAATTGGGGAAAAATGATCTTAGAAATCAGAACTCACCCAAGGCAATGTGAAGGCGGAGATCTTGAATTGCGGGTACTAGATCGGCGGAATCCGGTTCATACCCGAACCGACATTATAGTTTCTTTAAGCTGAATGTCAGTTGGAAAACAGAAAAGACTTGAAATTTATTAGTGAAAAACTTTCTTGTGAAGAATGGGTTTTGGAGGTTTCCCCCAATTTGAAAGAAAACCCTACAATGGATTTCGCTTTACTCTTATTTTTCCATTTATTTATAAAAATAATAATGTATGTACAATAGAGAGTAACAGAGAAAAAATGGTGACCGAATAGTAGATACAGTAGAGAGATAAAATTGAGCTGCGGACAGAATAAGTAATCTTTAACTAGGAGGAAAGACAAAAGAGAAATTTCATTATGCGTGTAGATGTTTTCAAATTAGCCAATCAATGATTGCCACCTGTTTGTTGTCTCCCCCATCTCTAATTTTATAATATTTTTTTAAAAAAACTATTATTGTTATTTTATGGTTGAAGTTATAGAAAATCAACACCAACAATTTTCAAATTTTACTACTTTTGGCTCCATTTTTCTTTCAAAGTTTTCTAATTCCTAATATAAAAAATACTTACGTAATGTATTATTAATTATTATTAAAATTTATGTTTGTTTTCTTCGCTTTAGGTGGAACATGTGTTTGTTTGGTGGATATTAAGAAAGTAGTTAAAGTATGAATAATTTTTTATGGTATTTGTCTCATTATAAAAGCTTCGGTAATGAAATGAGGGATAAATACGTAATAATAACTAATAAAAAGGGAAAATTAATGGCAAATGTGATTTAAATTGCATGAATTTATAAGATTCATGATCATGAAGAGTCAAGAATATTTTGTTTGCATTGATAGCAGTCACTTTCTATATTAAAATTAAGAATTTTGATTTATAATGTTTTATTTAGAGTAGATCAAATGGCTATATTTTTTTTTAAAAATCATAAAATTGATAGATAATTTTTTTTTTTTTGACAATGGTGATATTCTTTTGAGATAATAACACTTTATTGTAACTCATATAGTTACTTCATATAATTTAACCTGAATTTTCATTGCTTATCTAAATTGATCCAGAATTTTCATTGTTTATCTAAGTCTGAGGTTTGGCATGGACCACAATTCGCAAACCCTTCCTAATGTCTAAAAAATTCAAATTTGGAGTCACGATAGATTTTGATGAGACAAATCCAACACAGCAAGAAACATCTCAAAATTTCATCCACAACTTCAAAAAGTCACAAATTACAGTCGCGATTATCATAGAGAAATCCCAAAAGTAAAGTGTCATCCCTTAAAATTTTATTTTATATCATAGTGCATAAAATTATATATTACTATTTTAATTATTTACTTTACTAATTAAATTGCTAATAATAATTAACATTAATTTATAATAGACATTAAAATATTACATATTAACGTGCAACGATATGTTAAAAGTAATACTAGTATCAAAGTTGAATCTGGTTCTCTGACATAACTGGCAAAGAAAATGTTCTTTCTTTGACTTTATTAATTAAAAATCATGTTCATCTCATTACCTTAATCCACCAACTAATGAAGCTTATTCTAGATTAATTAACTCTAATAACTATCTTAAGACCTTTTATATGGGTAATAAAATATAGTATTGCCCCGTATGCTATATATCCACAACCTAGCTTAATAGTTATGGGTTCACTAAATGAATAATGATTTTGTGGTTTGTTCGTATGGAATAATTTACGATCTGATTAATAATATAACAATAAATAATTTTTGAGAAAAAAATTATTATTACAGATAATATTAAAATGAACACAATTATTATACGCTCTTATAATTTTATTTGAAATAATTTTTCAAAAAATTAAATATATATCTTAATTTGTCACTTTGTCAAACAAAAATGATGGACAAACTTGTCTCTCACGTCTTTGCCCCAACAGGAATAAGTGTTACTCATGACTATTTTTTAATGCGGCGTTAAAATTTTTAGTTTATAAATTTTATCGATCACAATTTTTTTATTTATTAATTTTAAAATTTTTGATATAAAGTTATTGAGTTTCGTCGAATTCATAATTTCTTCTCGATTATGTTATTTGTCATCACTCTACTGATATTCACGTTTTAGAAGAAAAAAATATTTTCCATGCGAGTTTTATGTCGCAAGCTAATTATGATCTGTTAGAGCTTAATTTCAGATTTGTAAATTTAACTAATAATTTATTTATATTTTCCGCGCGTTTTATTTGATTGCTGACAATTCTAAAAAAGTCAAAATTTGTAACATGTTATAAAACTGAATCTGAAATTAACTAGAACAACAAAAGCATAAGAAGAGGAGAATAATCTCAAATATATTTCTA
>JBCEWC010006018.1:0-23862 GCA_038996855.1 Solanum aculeatissimum | reverse complement strand
TTTGGCTATAAAAGGAGTCATTTGCTCCTTTAATGTAGAAGTAGAATTAGAAATATATTTGAGATTATTTTCCTCTTTTTATGCTTTTGTTGTTCCGCCTTAAATTCTAGTTAATTTAAGATTCAGTTTTATAACATCCAATAATTAATGTCATTTTGAGTAGTCGGTCTTTTACTGCTAATTAAGATGAGAGGTAAAAACAAATTTTGATACCGCAGAAGGAGAAGTGGAATCCACAACACCTAATTGTTAAGAGTGTAAAATTATTTTTTTTATTTTCGTGGTCTATAGTGGTCCTAGAGAATTTGTTTGATGTCTAGAGTTATAATCTTTCTATTAATGATGCTGATAACTTTTATAGCGAAGAGAAGCTAACGTTATTCATGTCCCATGATAATTAAGATGATACCAATAATGTTTTAGTATATAATTATAATCTAAAGTTAAATCAATATGATGTAAATTTTAGGATTGTAGGTAAGAAGTATTTCCCAAGGCTCTATACACCTAAATATGCACATATTTCTAGTTCATGTATGTCTAAGAGTTGTGAAATTACAGCATGAACATACTGGGATGGGCAGTGATGGCAGCTATTGGATTCAATGCAGCAATAAGGTTTGGTGGAAATCTAAAATCATGACTATATTAATTAATTATCGTCTTAGTTCTAAACGCCTAGCAACCACATCTAACATGATGAGAATATTTTTTTTCAGTGTTCGGGTGTCAAATGAACTTGGGGCAGCTCATCCAAGAACAGCTAAATTTTCGGTGGTGGTAGTCGTGTTCTCTTCATTCTTGATTGGCCTTCTCTTATCAGTCTTTCTACTGGTGTTTCGAAGTCAATACCCTAGCTTATTCGCGGAGAGTGAATCCGTAAAGCATCTCGTTTATGAATTGACACCACTCCTAGCATTTTGCATAGTGGTTAACAATATCCAACCAGCTCTATCTGGTGTTGCTATTGGAGCTGGATGGCAAGCTTTGGTTGCTTATGTCAATATTGCTTGTTACTATTTGTTTGGTATTCCATTGGGTTTAATTCTTGGGTATAAGCTTAACATGGGTGTCCAAGTAAGTGCATTTCAATTTTGTTTCAGAGTAGACCTTTTAATATTTAACCTATGTAAGTATACATTTACAAATTTTGTTCATCATGTCAGGGTATTTGGTACGGAATGGTTAGCGGAACTGTTATTCAGACACTCATCCTCTTTTGGATAGTTTACAAGACCAACTGGAACAAAGAGGTAAGTAATTACCCTCTTACAATAAAATGTAGTACTAATAATTAACACCAAAGAACTTTATACTGTTTAGACCATTTAGGTAATGGTCTTCTTACATGATGTTTAGGCAGGTTGTAGCGCGTAGCTATTCATTTTTAGTGTTATTATTTAGGTTATGTCTGAGTTTTAATTCAGATGTATAAATTTTCTGAAATATAATATGATTGAAGTTCAGACATTTTGCTTGAACTTCAGGATATATGATTGAAGTTTAGTCTTCCTTTTTTTGGAACTTCAGTCATATGCGATTGAAGTTTACTCAGTTTTACCCTACTTTAACATGATAAATAAATATGATTTTGTCTTCAACTAGCAACTAGAACCTCTAATTTTATCCGTGCACAAGTATAAACTTTAACTATTCAAAACTTGAACGAGTTGACACATTCGTCCTACATGGTAATATTGTGTCCCACATGTATTATGCCACATATGACACGTGTACCTACTTGTTGAATTTTATATTAGTTTAAGTGTCTATTTGCGCACATTTTAAACTGAAAGGCATATATGTCAATTGAAGCCAAGTTAAATTAAAAGACATTTTTATGTATTATGTCGATATTAGCCATTTTACCCAGACCTATTACTAAAGTTCAACCATTTATACCTCAACTTTTAAACAAAATATTAAAACTTTAATCATATGAAACTTTAGACATTTTGTTTGATATTTGCATGTCTGAAGTTGTTCGATGCAAAATTTAATACATGTTAAATAGTGGTATCTAATTAGAGTACCCCGTGAAAATTATAGGGTCATACTAGACATTGGAATGTGTTGGGCTCACTGAATGCCATGACTTTTCTGTATTAATTTGGCTTCTTCATTTTCTATCCAAGTTTTGTAACACATGTATGAAAACTGCAGGCTTCTATTGCAGCAGCCAGGATAAAAATGTGGGGAGGGGAATCAACAAATAATGTAGAGAAATAAACTTTGACTTGGCAGTTATTGTATTAATTGAAGTCCATCTTTGTATGTGACAAAATTTTTGGAAATTTGAATTGCTTTTTCACTGCTCAATGTAACGTTGCTGCTCAGTAAGCTTTTTCAATATGTCCAGATTTGATGTGTTCTTGGATTAATTGAAATTTGAAGGGCATTCTACTCCGATCGTCTGGATGGTCGAGGGAATCGTTTAAGTGTAAGCGTTCTAAGATAATTTTCCCCGAATTTTCTAGCTTGGAAAGAAACCTACTATTTCTTTCTTGTTTGAGGAATTTCTTTTTTAGGAAAAATTAATTTACACCGCAAAAAAATAGTTCAAAATTTATATGTGATTTTTCAACTTAGAACGTAATAGTTCATTCCTCAATAAGAAAATGTTTTTCTCGTTAAACAGTTTGTACAAAATCACATTTTAAATAATTTTCCTTTCACAATTGTTTTACTCGTTTAAAAAAGAATGACTTTCTTTTCTTTTTGGTCTGTTTAAAATACAATGATCTATTTCCTTTTTTGACAGAAATTTAATTTCAACTTTCCACGTGACATGTTTAAGGCTACAAGATTAAAAAAATATTGATACATTTAATGTAACTTTAATTTAAAACCACGAGATTAGAAAGTCTTTTTTTTTTTTTAAACTCTGTATCAAATAAAACTAGATTATTCTTTTTTAAAGAGAGGGAGTATAAAGTAGATGAACTTGTATTAAGTTAAAGAAATGGTACATGGGAGCTAGTACTCCCAATAGTTGGATACAAAAAGTGATTACTAGTATGTATTCTATCCTTAAGGGGTCGTTTGGTGTGATGGATAAGGAAAGATAATTTTGAGATAATTTTTTAGAGGTCTTTAATTGCTTGTTTGGTTGCAAAGGGTGGGATAACTTATCCTAGGATTAACAATTAGTCCTGGGATAAGTTATTCCCCTCCTGTGGGTGGAATAATAATCTCAGGATAATTTATCTTGGGATAAAGTATGTGAAATAACAAAAATACCCCTCTTAAACTCTTTTTTATACACCAATTTTACATTTTATGTATATTAACATATTTTTTTAATAATATTTATAATAATGTTCACTACTTTAGTTAATTGTTATTTTTATATATTTTTTGTTAAAAAAAATTATATTTTGTAAATTCAATTTCTATTTATGAATATATTATAAGTTGAATTTATTTGTCTAATACTTATATTTATTTATATTTTGATTTCTCTTAAAATGTTCACTCCACTACTAAATTATATATTTTAAATTAAATATTTTATTACTCACTTACAAATTATATTTTGTATATAAACTACAATGTAAATTATTTTAATAATATATTATTTTGGCTTGTAGTACACTTAAAATGAAAGTTTTATTTTTAAGCTAAATAAGATGGAAATTTTATTTTTAAGTTAAATAAGATGAAAACTTTATTTTTAAAGTTAAATAAGATGATAAATTTATGGGGAAACAACATAACTATACATTTTAAGACCCATAATTATATGAGTATGTCAACAAAATTTATTTACAACTAAATGTCAACATTTTTTTAACAAAAATATGCATATATGTGAAAATAAATAAAAAAGGGAAGAAAAGACGATTTAATGTCTCTTTTCTATTAAATGTGACAACTTACTTAATTAACTATAACTACTAAAAATTAAAAAAAAATGATTCATTAGTAGGGTTTATGCAATCTGTTTAATGTACTCCTAACGTGTCTCCTCAATTTATTATTGGTATTAATTAAGGTATCATTAAGTGTTGATGTTTAGCTTAAATGTCGTCTATTTAAAATAGTTATCAAGCGCATCACATTATAAGGTGGACTCCAAAAATATTTTTTTTCTTAAAATTGGAATTGATTTCATATTGAGTATGGAGAGTGTCTCTATTTTGATTCACCATGATGGTAGATGGGACGGGACAAGTTCATTTTTCTTAATTTTTAAAATAAATTTTATTAATTTTTTGTGTTACATACATGTGGCATACATGTGTTGGGTTGATACATCTATTGTAAATAGTTTATGATTGTGTTTTTTTTCCAAAGAAACGTAAAATATAAAAATATTTACATGGGTATAATAACGATTTTTAGTTAGTTCTATTTTAGGTGTGAAGTGTAAAATATTCATGATAAGAAGTGTTGATATTAAGTTAATTTTTCAATAGTTCATGATATTCAAAATTATATTAACACAAAACAAACCAACATTCCAAACAATAATTCATCGGAAAAAGGTAAAAGATAATCATCTAAACAGAAAATAGGTGGGCATGGGTAATTATAGTCATTTAGTTCTATTGGGATGTACAAATAACAACTGGAACAAATACTAATTAAGCACATTTATCAGTATGAGAAAAGAGATTTATTGGACATCTAAACCAAGAAATCAATAAAGGTAATAAATGTATCAACAATAAATTAAATAGTAAAAGAATATCTATAAAAGAAAAAAAAATGCAGTAAATTGAATAAGCATTAAGTTAAGAAGTTAATGATGTTTTCAATTTTTTTCTTTTTGGGAAAAAAATTAAAGACAAATAATTTCTTATTTTTATTAATTTAATATCTAATAGCTAAGGAGAATTTTATTTCTTCTTACCGTTAAATTTAAGAGTTTTATTGATAGTTGTTAAAAAATAATGGTAGGATTATTGATAGTGTTTTGTATTCATTAGAATCAACATTTATTCATCAGATGGTTTTGGTTAATTGTTGATGGTGAAATCTGATTTTATGGTTTGATTTGAACGAATTTAACATGATAATTTTTTTTGTGGTTGATGTTAATGTTGGTAAAATTGTTGATAACAATATATATGTTGTCAGTTTTTGTTAAATGTTTGGTGGCAATGTTGATTTTTTGATTTGATTGGTAATAATGTTGGTAAAATTGTTGATAACACTGTTGGTATTTGTTTGAATGAATTGGGCGGGTTGGTGTAATGTTGATTTTATTTGGTGTTATTTTTTAACCAACAATGATGTTTTGAAAAAATATAATAAACAACGTTGGTAAGTATTTTGATTACAAAGTTGAAGGTGTCATTTTTTATACGACAAGTGGGTTCCAAGGTTTGATTGATATTATTGCTTCGCAAATTGGTGTTGACACTACTATTTTTGAAACGGTACTACAGTATAAAGTTAGTGATGAATCACCACTGATGCATGGGGAAAGCCTAAAAGAAAAATGAAGCATACACGGAGAAAAAAGGTCTTAAATAAGGGATTTACTTAATTAATTAGTTTTGTCTCTCTCATACATGGGAAAAACACAATAGTGGGAGACAAGGTGTTGCTTTACAATTCTCGGTTGCGATTATTTCCAAGTAAGTTGAAATCTAGATGGGTCGTCCCATATAAGGTGGTTCAATTTTACCTCCATGGTGCGTTGGAGTTAGAATCAGATAATGGACACAGGTTCAAGGTGAATGGACAAAGAGTCAAGCAATATATGGGTGCAGTGTCTGAAGCCTCGGTGGTAGAGGTATTACACCTTGTTGAAGTCTGAGTAATTAGGGAGCTGCGCCGTACCGCGACGTTAAATCAAGCGCTTCATGGGAGGCAACCCATGTTTTGATAATTTGTGTTTTAGTTTCTACATTATATGGTCCGTTTGTCATATGTTATTAGTGGTTTTTTTTTTGTTGTCGCAGAAGCAGGTTGATATGCTGAAATGGGCATTACAGAAAGTCATGGGGGTTCCTTGCAAGCTAAGCTAAGGCCTGTGGCCCAGCATTACCCACAGCCCGTGTGCCTGTACGCGGCCTGCGAATGTGTCGCCGCCACGGCCTTCCAGGTAAGTACATCTAGGTTGAGTCCCGTGAAACGGACGGCCACACGGCCCGTGTGACACTACTCGGACCGTGAGGCCAGCCGTGAAGTGGGGCAGTAACCTGTCCCGCTAAAATAGGTCCAGAAAATGCCAAGTTATGTTAAACAGACGACCACATGACCCGTGTGACACTACACGAACCGTGAGGCCAGTCGTGAAGTGAGGCAGTAACCTGTCCCTCTAAAATAGGTCCAGAAAATGCCAATTCATGTCACATGGATGACCACACGGCCCGTGTGCAGCCACACGAACCATGATTCCAACCGTGAAGTGGGCCAGTAGCTTAGCCACAGGGAAGTGTAGTTTAATTGCCCAAGCCCTTTCACACGGGAAGCCTAACGGGCCGTGTTTCGTTAAACGGACTGTGAGGCCTACCGTGAAATGGGACAGAATCTACCCTATTGAAATATTGCGAAATAAATCCAAGTCACATTACACGGAGGGCCAAACGGGCCGTGTGATCTCTCATGGACCGTTAAGTCCACCGTGTAGTGTGGCAGTGACTCACCCCATGGCCACGTTATTCATGAACCCAAGTAATTTCACACGAAAGGCTAAATGGGCCGTGTGTCGGCACACGGACCGTCAGGCCAACCGTGAAGTAAGACAGTAACCTACCCCACTGAATTGCTGTGAAATAAATTGCCAAGTCCTATCACACGGACGACTAGACGGGTCGTGTCACATTAAACGGTCCGTCTAGGGCACCGTGATGCAACCGTTTGACGGGTTTGACCGTGTATAACTTATCTCATTCCCCAAAATTTCATTCTTTCACTTTCATTCTTACTCTCCTACCAACCTCCTCTCAAAGTCTCTCAACTCCCTCAAATCACATCTCTTTCTTCACGAATTGCTTGCCCTCTCACGCTCCGTCTCGTACTTCACTAGTGTACTCTCTCTCGACCGTGAGCATCGTCCTAGTCACTCACCATCTAATTTCGTCCAAATTCAAGTAAGTAACTCATGGTTTTGACTTTACTTTTCTCGAAATTAGGGTGTTAACCGTGTGAAGATTTGGGTTGTGAGTATGTAAAATCCACCATTGTTACACCCTTGGTTGTCTTAGCATATACATTGCAAATTTGGGTGTCATTGTACAACAAGGGGGAGGGGAGGTCGAAATTGAAGTATTTGTGGAAATAGTTGTTAGGTAAGTTGTGGTTGTCTCGATTTGTGAATGGATTGGCAGGAATTGTGGAGTTTCTGTCGCAAAATTGTGCCCGACACTGCCAATGGCACTGTTAACGGACAGTGTCATTGTACACAGGCCGTGCAAACGCCCGTTGGACGTGACCTAGGGCTATGTGGAAAGACTGGCAACGATGAGGCAAACGACCCTTCGCACGGACCGTTCCAAATCACACGGCCCGTGTGATGCTCTATCTAGTGGCCCTTCAACAAAATGCTATGTCCTCCTAGACGAGACAGTCCACGAGCCGTTCCACATCACACGACCCGTGCACTGTTCCGTCCAGTTATCCTGCGCGTGTTTTTGATTGATTTTTGTTGCTGCACATTCGTTGTGATTACCTAAATAGGTACTATGTGCAATGTACCGATGATAGACTGGGTGACGCCACTCTTAAGGGTCATTGTCATATAGTACCACTAACAAGGAAGTCTGAGTACTCGTCGAATCTTGGTTTGGCTGTTAATCTACAAAGACTAATGACACTTGTTTTATGCTTTCAGGTACGATGGGTCCTCGCAGACAAACCAGACTTCGTGATTATCCCACCGAGTCCTCGAGTTCACCAACAGGGAGTAGCTCGGGCTCAGAGTCGTCTGAGGGGGTGGAAGCACAATTTACTGGCAATATCTCACCCTACTCCCCCTACACGACTCGGGCCCGGACGACTCAACAGGCGACTCCACTTTCCACTTTGGGGCCACCTTTACTGGAGGGTGCGGAGGGGGATACTGCTCAGCACTTTGAGGACACAGAACACGCAGCAGACCCCGATACACCGCCCCACCCGGACAAAGCAGTGAATGCCGAGCTTTGGGACAGTGATGATGATGCTATACACGCTCCGGTTGCTCGTGCCCCTAATGATGAGGAGGCCCGGATGACTCTCCTATTCATCCGCGGCAGGTCGTCCACTCCCGCTAGCAGGGAAATCTATTTGAACGGGTTGACCAAAGGCTCCGGGGGCATTCAGAGGCGCTCATTGATCCCAGAATTGATCATTTTCACCGAGTACCTTGACGCTGTCCCAGAAATTAAAGCCATATTTGAGTTCCATGAGTTTGGGTGGATTACCCAGAAGCATGGATTTTATGGGCCTACCCTCATCCAGGAATGCTACTCAGCATACATGGTAGATCTGCTCAATTCAGTGGGGGTGGTACACGGTGGTTGCAGAGGTACATGGCGGGAAATCTAAGACCTCTACCCAGTTTTACCATTCGGGGACAAGAAGTGGATATCTCTGAGGCGAATATCAATCGTTTCTTACATGGCCCAGAGTACAGACCGCCAGCGGACGGACTCTATGCTGCAAAAGTCCATCAGGTTTCTGAGTCCACCTTATTAGCTGACCCTACCTCCAGAGTTGTCGTAGTCACATGGATCGCACAGCAAATTGCTTTGCAGGGGGTTGAGGCTGCTTGGATAAATGACCCACGGACCCCCATTACGAAAGCCTCCCTAAATTTTCAGGCTAAGGTTTGGTGGTCTGTAGTGCGGGCTCGTCTACGACCCACTCTCAATGACAACATTCTTCAGTTGTCGCAGGCTTCCCTGGTAGCATGCCTCATAGCCCGATATCCCATCAATGCAGGGCGGGTCATAGCTACAAAGATGAGAGACAGGGCCCTCAGTGAGCGATCGGCCATGCGATTTTCGTGCTTCATCAGAGCTCTCTACCGATGAGCCTAGGTTCCCGTCACGCGATACTTGGACCGGAAGACATATCCAACAGCGGGGGTAAATATCGCTTTGATCAAAGATGTCAATAACTTCCTCTTTCGGACAAGGATGCCACGCTACGGAGCACCGCCAGTGTTTCCGCAAGCAGACCCACCTCAACCCATGGACTTAGAGGGAGTTACAGGGATACCCCCGCTAGGTGGTGCACCAGAGCAGGCTGGGGGTAGCTCTTCCTAGGCAGGGGCCGCTCCACGGTATGTCTATGTGCCCTATGAGTTCTTGAACCGTCTGGTGAACGCGCAGCGGCAGACACGGGCTATTGTTGATCAGATAGTGGAGCGCATGCCACAAGTCCTCCAGAATCATGCAGAGTCCATCCGCTCCGAGTGGCGTAAAGAGATAGCAGTTCTCCATTCCCAGATTAATGGCTTGGAGACATACTTCCAGGAGCAGATTAACAATTTATCGGGGAAGGAGGCCTCCAACATAGCTAGCACGATTGCCGAGTTGAAAAACCAAGTAGCTGTGCTTATATCCAAATATAATGCCCCCTCCACCTACCCCTGCTGAGTCATTATTAGATCTTTTTTCAGCCCCTGCTTCAGCCCCTTCTTTGGAAGATTTGTGGGCTGCGGCGCCTCCGACACACGCAGCAGCCACTATGGCACCATCAGAACCTTCCCACAGAAAAGGAAAGGACAAAAAGCGTCAACAATGCCATAACCCGCCTGAGAACCCTCAAGAGGCGGAAGCCAAACAGTTGCGAAAAGTTCTTTGGGCCAGTTGGTGAGCAGCAGCGTTACAGGAGGAGCAGGAGAGGTTGGCGCTGGAGGCGGCCCAAACTGGCGCGTCTGGAAGTGTGTCTGCGGGTGGAACACAAGTTGAGGGAGCCGACCCCACTAGAGGGTCGCATGCTGATATGCCGAATCAGACCGATGCCTAGTGCGTCCCAGATATGTCCTCGCCCTTTTTATTCTTCTATTGTCTACTTCCTGTGCATTGAGGGCAATGCACTTTCTCTTTGGAGGGGGTAGGACATTCCTGTCACCTGGGAGTTTTTGTTGCCATGTTTCTTTTCTCTCAGGTGATCTATCTAGTAGAACTGACATGTGTAGGTCATAATTTGCATAAACATACGGTCTGTAATAGGTTGTGTAATAATCCTAAGTTGGTATAATGATAATCACAATGATAGCGGGTGCATGCATTATGCCCCAACGACTTTGTATGATTTTTGTGCTAAGGTTGTGCATATTGTCTGGTTGATGATTTTGAATGAGAAAACCACTGTGGTTGGCTGGAGTTAGCTAGCGTAGGATGTGTGCCATGTGCGTGTGAGCATACTGTTTGAATTCAATTGGCACACCTGTAAACAAGAACTTCCCCGGTTAGTCCCACTGAAAGGCTCGAATGACTTAATTAGGAAAGGATCTTAGGCCGATTGTTGTGAAAAGTCACTTAGCCTAAATTGACCAACCAAATGAAAGTGTCCCTTTGAACCAAAATTTGAGCTGTAATGAATCTTTTTCTTTGCAATCACCCAACTCACCTTGCCTACTTTGATGAAAATCCTGATATTGGTCCTAGTCTCTCCAAGGACATCGTGAACCTCACATTAGGTTAACACCTAAGTTGAGGGTGGATTTTATTGGCCCTGGTCCTGTCAGAAAGACACCGTGCACCTTAATATAGGCAAAACGCCTAAGTTGAGGGTGGTTATGTTAGGAAAAGTTAGGATTAAAAGGAAAATGGGGATGAAAAATGAATCCAAAAGAACTAACGAATGGGGAGCAAAGCTGAAAAAAATAATAAATAAAAATACATATAAAAGTAAAATAAAATAAAAATAAAAATGGTGATGCTTCCCAAAACATGTGGAGATAGGGGAGAACTAGAATTTGGTAGTACGAAGTGGGGGCTAAGTCTAAGTAGTGCTTTGGAGGGGCCAAGTTAGTCACTATTGATCCTAAATGTACCACTCCCTAACCTGAGCCTACGTTACAAGCCATGAAAGTCCTATAGTGATCCTAACAAGGTCGTTCGAGAGCCAAGGTGGTGAAAATAAAGGCAAGCCTATGGTCCATACTTGTGTGTTAGTTGAGAATATGTTGTGAGCGTGAGTGCCTACATTCCAGTCTCTGTTTTGCAAACATATACTCTGTGTGATACTTCTTTGTGGTGAGGGCACCATCCATGCACGCTCTTGATGCTTACCTGGCTAACCATTGTGATTTTTGAGTATCAAAAGATCAGCTGGACATAGTATGATGCTTAGCTAGAGTTGTATAAGTTTGTTAGGGTGTATGTGCATGCTAAAGTGGTGTTTGAAGTGTGATTCTGACTAACGCAGGGATTTTTGCATATTACCTATTAGGAGTTTATGTTTGTGTGTTGTTGCTTGAGGACAAGCAAGGATTTTAAGTTGAGGGTGTTGATGAGTCGCGAAAGTGCTCATCATTTAATGTTTTTCAAGTGAAATCTCTGCAAGTTCTCAAGCAAATTATGTGCGTTTAATGTTTTGCTTAGTGTATTTGCAGGAAAATCAGGTAAGGCACGAATACCGTCGATAAATGAAGAAAATGCTCAAAACTGGGCAAATCATAGCTATACACAAACAACACCACGGGACGTGTGACCTTGCACGGGCCGTGAGAAGTGGCAGAGAAGAGCCAACGCAGAGTGAGGAGAAAATGAGACAAGTTCGATCACACGAAAGGACTGACGACCCGTGTACTCTTTAACGGGCCGTGTAACAGCTTGTAAACCATGGTAGAAAGCTGGCCGAGACGTTGCCAAAGAGTTGAGTCTAAGTGGAAGTGAACGAAGCATGTGACGAGCCGTTGGAAGTTTGACGGACCATTTCGCCCACCGTTAAACATCACAAAATCGAGGCCAAAAGTGCACACTCAAGATAAAGGCCAAGGCAAGTCAGACGGTTGCTTACACGGACCGTGTGACAGTACACGGTCCATTACATCGTATCTTGAACTGAGACAGTGAGTAATCTGATGAACGAGTGAAGCCCAGGCGCTAAGGGGATTCAGACGGAAGGTGACACGGACCGTTGAACCTTAAAAGGTCCGTGTATTTGCCGATTTAGCGTGTCGACGCCCAGTTTTTCTATTTCATTTAGGATTTGTTTTAAATCATATAAATACATTTTTATTAGGTCATTTTTATGTTGTTACAGACAGCTAAGGGCAGACCAAGGTGAAATTGTGCTTGACATATTACTTTTGCAAACTTTTTTCTATGTTTGATCCATTAAGTTGCAATTACAAGTTGTAATTTCTCCGATCTTGCAATCTTAAGTGTGAATCATGTTTTCTTCATCTTGATCTATTCGGATTCTTCAGGTATGCTAGTCTAAACCTACAACTAGAGTTGTGGGGACCATGATTGCCAACGAAGATAGGCAAATTTAGGGCTAACATCGGAAGTGATCACCGTATGCACCACAAGATATCTTCAATTAAACTTAAACCTTGATGAGTCGACACATCTGGGTAACCATGTATTCACTGTTTGTCTGAAAGGGAGGTGGTGATTAGGAAAAGAGTCTTCGGGCAGAATTCAAGGTTTTTAACCTAGTCTAAGTACTCGAGACCGGAAGGTGAGAGTATCCTGGAGTGAAAAACTAAGTTGATATAAGTACAACGTTCTGAGACTGGAAGGTAAGGAACGATATACACCTAAGAAGGACTGGAAGGTGAATTAGGTGTTAACTAGTTACTTACTCTGTGTATGAGGTCACGGTCGCAAAAGCCCTAAGTTTGAGTATTGAAATTGTTGTCATGGAAATCACAAACCTAGTCTAGCAAGTCATTGTTGAATTCCAATAATCATAGTAGATAGAAATTAATAGAATACAGTTGTCACTTAGTTTAAATCTTATTACAAAAACTCCCATTTTCATTATGCATTGTTATTCTGGAAATAAGAATTGCACGTGAGACGAAGTACTTCTAGCTGTATTTTCACGCATTCCCTGTGGGATCGACCCCAACTCTTGTTGGGTTCTATATTTGGTCAACGACCGCTTTGCGCTTCAATTGAGGTGTGAATTTGGGCGTATCAGTTTGCGATCATCCAACACCATTTACTATTTTACCCCGAAGTCTGTCCAACTCGGGTCCCAGGTCAAACTTGAAACCAACTCTTAGTCAACCTAGGATAGAGAGGAACCAAATCCTTATTTCTAAGTATTTGCCTAGGCCTACCCATTACCCAAGGGGTATTGGGCCCATTAGAAAGACCACCTTGAGTCCAAAGTGGCCCCCGACCCAAATGGACGATCATGTTTATCTGTTTTAAATTTGAATGATGTATACACTATTTTAACGAACCATAGTCCCGGGGGTTTGGGGTTTTAAATAGACAATTTGTTGTTGTTAAAGACAAGGAAAGGTCATCACTCAAATTCACGGTGACCTTGTTATCCTCAAAAAAAATCTTTCATTTTAAAATGGTCAGAATCACCAAATACTCTATCAATTTCAAATCAAATTTTCAAAACACCTGTATACTCAATTAAACCTTTCAGAAAGTCAGTTTGTGAACATTTTATTCGAATCGCATAATTTATTCATTTCAGTCCAATAAATGATCAATTTTATCCTTTTGGTCATTCTTTTAAAGTCTTTCATTCTTCGGATGTTGAATTAATCTGTTTAGGCAACATAGATATTATTTGTTACTTTGATTAATTATTATGATTAATAAACTTAAATTTTCACCTTTTTGAGTTTTTCTTTTCCTTATAGAAGAGAGACTGATTTGTGTTGATTATCAAACTTGCTCACTTCACAAAAGCAATACATTTCTACCCGTTGGCAGAACATTTGTATTTTTACACGGTCTAAGGTCAATAAAGTTGCTACAAATTCATCATTTCTTACTTAGACTGCTAAGAAAATTTGATAAAAAATAGACTCTGGACTAATCAACACAGTCACTTCATCTGAATCTTTCCCTGTTGTATCTATTGCATCCAATCTTAGTGCTTCGACAAGAACTGAATCACAATTGGATGTCATTGCCTATCTAGAGTAGTGAATTGCTGAATTAAGTCTCATGATGACACAATACCAAGCTGCTTTCCAAAACCTACCTCCAGATTCTCACTAAAAAAGTCCTGTTATACCTTCGCTTCTGACCTCAAATGAGTTTGATCAAGGAAACTCTTTTGTCATATCTCAGCAAGTTCAAAGTGCTCCATTCACTCGTCCAACTCAGGATACTCCCTTTGTGTTTCACTCCTCCAAAGGCTCCAACTGTGACACATTATGCTTCACTAGTGTACACTTATGCTACTACTCCACCTATTGTCAAAGTTCTAAGATTTTACCATCAAGATACTGATCACTATGTTGAAATAAAAAATGATGCAAAAGTTGATGTAGAAACAATGAATAAGAAGATGAAAATTTTAGAGGACGCTATGAGAGACCTTTGTGGACTCAGTGGTAATTAAAGTGTGAGATGTGAAGAGTTATGTACGTTTTTTGATGTTGAGTTACCACCTGGTTTGAAAGGTTTGATAGATCAGGGAATTCTTTCTTTCATCTAAAAGTCTATTGTAAAAAGTTGATTGGTGTTGGAAGTAACAAAGGAATAAGAATCAAATTATAAGTTGATTGGTGTTGGAAGTAACAAAGGAATAAGAATCAAATTGCTCAATCAAAGTCTGACTGGAAGAGCTTTGGAATGGTACTCTAAGCAAGATTTGAAGTTGGCCAATGCTTTTGTGGATCACTACAAGTTTCATGTTGAGATCGCTCCTGACAGAATCTATATTACAAAACTAAAGCAAAAGTCAACAGAATGCTTCCAAGAATATGTCATACGCTGGAGAGAAGAGGCATCTAGGGTACATCCACTAATGGAAAAAACAGAGATGATCACCTACTTCATTCAAGCTCAAGACTCAGAATACTATGAACGAATGGTGACAATGGGTGGAAAAACATTTGCTGAAGTATCAAAGCTGGAGAAATGATTGAGGACAGTCTTAAGACTGGGAGAATAACAAGTTTGACATCATATAGAGCCTTCCAAATTGGTTCATTTGGAAATGTGAAGAAAAACGAGAACGAAGTTATGGCTGTGATGACTCGGTGATCTACCTCATATAACTGAGTGCCACCTCCAGGTTATCCCATTTCACAATACCCCATTTACAATACACATGCAACATATCATGCTCCATGACCGACGCAAAATGATGCACCTCATCCTAATTTTGAGAGAAAACATCCTCGAGTCTCCACTCCATTGACCGAATCATTGACTGTTCTTTTTGAGAGGTTGAAGGCAGCAGAGGTACTCAACCCAATCGAAGCTAAGGTTGTGAATACTTCAACTAATTGGTATGACCCAAATAAGCGTTGTGCTTATCACTCAAGAGTTGTTAGGCATGATACTGAGAAGTGTATCACAAGGTAGTTACACTTGCGGAAGCTCCAGTGAATGTGAAAACTAATCCACTTCCTGAGCACAAGGAGTAGTTCATGGCATAACCAGTTACAAAATAGAATGATATTTTCCAGAAGTCATGCTTTCGACATATTTCAATCTTGCGTTTGAAGTTTCGTATTTTCTTTCCCTGTAATTGCAATTTATTGCTTTCTATTCTTTCTAATGGCATGTTATGGTTTTGTTGCCCTTGTAATATTTTTTCTTTGTAATGTGAACTATGTTCAACCTGATTTCCCTTGTGGAATACGTAGGTGCTCTTAATCAGCTTCGGTCATGTTATCTAAAATATTTCAATTCCCTTTTATGCTTGGAACTATGTTTGACTTGATTTCTGCCTCAACGGGATACGTAGGCGCCACACCGGCTCGGTCATATTCCCCGTAAGATTTTCATTCCTCTTTACAATGGAAATTGGAGTATAATTTTTAGAGGATCTTGAAATTTCTTTGAAGAAGAATTTCTCCAACAAGTCGGAGTTATAACACATTAGAGTTGCGACTGGACAAATTTTTTGAGGTTCTCTCAAAAAATCAATCAGAAACTACAAGAAAGTTAAGACTTATTTTGTGTTATAAATTGAGGCAGAATTTTTTAGGAAGACCCTCAAAAATTCTATCCAAACCTGCATTTTAAGATGAATTCAGCTTGCAAATCAGATAACAGACAAGCATCAAGATGGCAAAGCAAAATCAACACAAATTGGTCTCTCAAACTAAGTATTTTTCTTTGGATGCAGTAACTATAAAGTCACAAGGAATTGTTAGACCCACAATGGCCTCGACATGATTCAGATAACTTTTACTTTTATGCATTTCTTGAATTTATTCTCATTACTCTATTCGTTTGTTAAATTTCTTCTTATTACTCTATTGTGATTCACTACATATTTTCTTAATGTTACAGATGTGATAGCCTGGCACAATGGCCAAGATTACGAGATTTGATCCAGACCAATTCAAGTTGAACAACTTCATCTTTCAATTTATCTTCTGTTATTGTCAAGATTAATTTTGTTACTACTTTGATCTAAACTTCATAAGTATCGTTGCTAGAATTGGAGATAAATTTCAAAGGTTTGACTCAAATTTTGAAAGAATCAAGCCAGATATTTACAAGAAAGGAATACAAGTTAATTTTTTAAAGATGTTATTACATATGCTAAGGAGTTTCGCCACCAAGAACTCAACTTGACAAACTTAGTCCTTTGTTATTTCAGTTTTCTTGCCTTTTGGTGGCATATCTTATGTTGTCTAAAAATTCTATCAAGTTTTGAAATATGGATCATTAATTTAGTATTGGAGTGTCACTGCCTTTAGTGTGACACATTAACTTATTAGAGTGTCATTGCCTTCAGTGTGACACGTTACATTATTGGAGCATCACTGCCTTCAGTGTGATACGTTACATTATTGGAGCGTCACTGCCTTCAGTGTGACATGTTACATTATTGGAGTGTCATTGCCTTCAGTGTGACACATTATATTATTGGAGCATCACCTCCTTCAGCATGACACGTTAATTTATTATTGGATCGTCACCTCTTTCAGCGTGACATGTTAATTTATATTGGATTGTCACCTCATTCAGTGTGACATATTAATTTATTATTGGATTGTCACCTCCTTCAGCGTGACACATTAAATTTATTATAGGATCGTCACCTCTTTCGGTGTGACACGTTAACTTATTATTGAATTGTCGCCTCCTTCAGCATGACACGTTAAATTATTATTGGATCGTTACCTCCTTCAGTGTGACACATTAATTTATTATTGAATCATCTCTTCCTTCAGCGTAACATGTTAATTTATTATTGGATTGTCACCTCCTTTAGTGTGATATATTAATTTATTATTGGATCATCACCTCCTTCAACATGACACGTTAAATTTATTATAGGATTGTTACCTCCTTCAGTGTGACACATTAACTTATTATTGGATCGTCACCTACTTCAGCGTGTCACGTTAACTTTATTATTGGATCGTCATATCCTTCAGTGTGATATATTAACTTATTATATTGTCACCTCCTTCAGAGTAACATGTTAATTTATTATTAGATCATCACCTCCTTCATCGTGACACGTTAATCTATTATTGGATCGTCACCTCCTTCAGTGTGACACGTTAATCTATTATTGGATCATCATCTCCTTCAGAATTACATGTTAAACCAGGTTCACACAAATTATACTCACATTTATATTTTATTTACTACTAACAAGTTTTATCTCAGTCATTTTCGAGAGCATCCGAGTGGATGAATTCTCAAACAAACCACAGGTGTGGACGCCATCAAATAGGGCGCAACATAACGTGGAACTTTTTCTTAGCAGCGAACTAGGACATAGTCTAAAGAGAGACGTCAAACTCTTCGGACGTGAGCTGAGAAGTGACTCCCACCACAATCCAACCACACCCCTGTCAGAAGGCATGTGACCATTTTTTCTGAGCTTGTTAGTTTTTAGTTTCGCATCCATGTGATTTCAACCCTCACCGGAAATAACCTCTCCAATTCGAGTGACAATGTACCGAGAGCTTTGAAAATTATGTTCGTGTAAGTTTTTAATTATGGGTATGAAGTGCATCACATTTATAGTTAAGAGGTTGCAAGCCTCTTTATCATAATTTGATTTGTTTGTCACTCCTCACAAATCAGAGATTATCTTAGCATAAGAGATTTTCTTTTCAACCGATTGAGTCGAACTACAAAACGTTTGATTCCTAAGTACAAGGATATGTAGGCGGGCTCAATTTTGAAAACTCGATTGTATTTTAACCTTTGGTCTTAATATCATCCCCGAACATCTCAATTTCTCCATAATCTGATATTGGGACAACTTTTGAAATTTTTAAAATTGTGCGTGAAATCAAGCGTCTTGAATTACAAGTGACCTGAATTCTCATATAACCTGAGATATGTGGGAAACCCAAAATCAGGGTCCCACCACAATTTTTTAAAAGTCCATACCAAAAGCCCCTCAGTAGATGGAGATGTGGTTGGCTAAAATTGGATTTGTCAAGTTTCTTTGTCCATGATTTCTTTCATCGATCATATCCAAAGAAAGGGGCAATTGTTGACATCCAATATTTTATCCTCCGCAATATAAATTAATTTTCGAGCTTCTTCAATTGTAAACAATTTAAAATAATTAGTTTTTACAAATTTAGAGTATTTTTCAAGTAATTTTTATATAATTTTTCTTATTTTGTAATTTTGCTAGCAATTTTGTCATTTTATTTATAACTTTTTACGATTAAAAGGTTTCGCCTTTTTTTTAATTTTTAAAATTTTTGTTAATTAGTTTAATTCAATTTTAGTTAGTATTTTTAAATTAGTTAATTCACAATTGAGTCGATTACTCTATTTTGTTGAAATTAAGAAGCTTATTAATTGATTAATAAAGTTCATCATATTCGTATTTTAGCCAAATCCACCATTTTAATTCGATTTGACTATGGGTTAAAATCCCTAATTTGACTACATTTTGCAATTTGAGAGGTCAGTTTTTTTTTAAACCCAAATTCCCCTACCCCTTTGAATCTTTTTCAACTTTATTTTGGGTCAATTTCATGATCAAGTTTTTTAACCCAAAACGTTTGGATCAATTTCCCTGAACCCAACCCAAAACTCGCCAAAACCCGACCCAATTTCCATTTTCAGCCAACTTATACTTACACCATACACATATACGTACACTCCTTTTCATGCACGCGCCCCTCTTTCTTTTCTTTTCTCCTCTCACGCTCCCACAACCCTCACTCGCTCCCTTTTTCTTCCTTCACAATGAACAACCCAGACCGAGAATCATCCCTCAACGTCTCCCTAACAGATTTCTCCTTGACGTGTCCCTCTCCTCTTCCTCGGGTATGATTCCGTTGAGGAGGAATCCAACAGATGGCTTCATCTTAGTTCATACAAAGCTCTCCATCCAAAATCAATGGTGTATTCTTTCAATCCATTGGAATTCGTTCAACAGACTGAAGATATGCCTTATCCCTAATTCAAATTTGAATTAAAAATAACCTAATTTCATCCAAATTTTAGTCCCAAAATTCCTATTTTGACCTCAGTTTTCCCCCTTGAAAGCCTTAATTCATTCCCTATATATATCCATTTTTTATTCCTGGTTGGGGACAATCGTTCTCTTCTCTAAAACTAGCCTAAAAATTTTATCGAAAAGCAGAGAAATTTTCAAAAAACCTAATTGAATTTTCGAAAGTTTTCAAAGCTACGAGTTTCCGGCTTTGAAGTCAAGAGATTCTTTCAAGTTTCCCTTTTTGTGGTGAACGTTTCATCCCAGGTCGTTGACGTCTTAGTCTCGTTGCTCCAAAGAAGGTAAATTTTTCCGTCCTTATGAAATTCCTTAGTAATCGGTGTTTCTTTTCTGATTGTGGTGCGTGTCTTGTGTGTACGATGATTTATAAAGATTTGTATGCTACAATCTGAAACATGTTGAGTGTTCTGCCTACAACTGAGTATGTAATCGTTAAGTTTTTGTTTATATTTCTTGTTATAATATGATTTTCCAATAAATGTCTTTGGTTGTTGTTTATCATTTTGTTTTAGTATTCTTTTGGCCACGATTTTCTTTTAAGGAACAATGTAGTGTCTTAGTGTTAAACTTAGTCACCATTTTGAGCTGCCGCTTGTCATTTTGCCCTAGTCTTCTTCTAGTCATATTTTTCTTTGATGAACAGTGTATTGTCTTAGTGTGAAACTTAGTTGTTGGCTATGATTCTGTTCGAAATTGGAGGTCTCTTGTAGCTTAGTCTTCTAATGTTTGTAATCAATTAGTATTGTGATAGCATTGTTATTGGTTCTTGAGATGGATTTTAGAGTCGTAGAGTCACAGTTAGGCTGTGAAGGTTTTGCTTCGATGTTGGTTTCATGATAATATTCAACCTCTGTTGTTCGTGTTTATTCTGCCTAACTGCTTTATTATGATTGATTTACTACTTTGTTGTCATTGTTGTCCATTGTTAAAACATTTTTCGAAGTTGACGAGTCGTATTTAAGTGGTAAAATTTTTGATTATGTGTTGGTTTATGTGTCTCTGTTTAATGCTTGTCATGTCTGGTTGGTTTCAAGTCTTTCCCAGTCAGTAATGCTTTCGAAATGACCCACATTCACCATTTTAGTGCTTTTAAAAGTTTAATCTATGACATAAGCTTTAGTTTTCTAGTAAAATGATGTTAAATCCATAAAAAATGTGTTGCATAGTTTTGTCTCCATCTCTGTTCCTATTTTCCTGTTTTTGAGACCGGTCTTTCTCAATGTGAATGTAGTTTATTTAGAGTGTTGTAGTCACCTATTTTCTCATGCTAATCATCTAGATTTCAAAACTTGACTCTCTTAATGTGTTCTCTTGTTGGAATGCATGAAGTTTGAATTTGTTTTCTATTCCTTTGCTAAAAAATAAGCTTAAATGACAACAGTCCCTTGTGTTTTAGATTAAAAGTTGCTTGATGGATTTCTTATGTCGTAGATTTCATCTCTTGGTTGTCTTAATTTCTTCTTCTTTGTTTGTATAAGTAAGGTGACCTAAGTTACTCTATTTTGGTAATATGGCTACTTGTAATGAGTTTTGGTAGATCTTGAAACCTTGTTTCAAACTGCAATTTTTTTTTCTTTTTCTGTTTCTTTTAACAATTTCCTTAAAAAAATGAAGTCTTGCTTATTAGTTAATGCCCAAACTTTTACCTTGCTGCTTCAAATATCCTCCATTTGTTTGTTGTAAACATTGGTCATTAGTTTTAAATTATTCATGATTAGTTGCTTAAGAATTAGACATATTCAGTTAATTTTGCTACTGCTATATACTGGTGCGTTTATGTCATGTTGTTAGAAATGATTAGGTTTCTCATATTGGAAAGTACAAAAACATAAATGATGTATGATATGATAGTATTGATGACCCTTTATTTCCTATCTGTTGTTTGTAATTCGAAAAAGAAAATATTGCCCAGTAAATATATATATATATATATATTTTAAGTATAAAATAAGGGTAGTCAGGATAGTCAGTGTTCCCAATCTGTAGGGTATTAGAAGAATCTTTGATATCCATTTGTCTTCTGTCACTGCCTTACAGACTTGACCATTTGCTATATGTTTCACTTGCACTTTACCTTCCTATTTGAGATACTTTAGGTTGTGGTAATGCTTTATATCTTAAAATGAATCGTGTGTTTGTTTTTCTTATGAGTTAATTATTTGGTCAAACGATAGGAGTATGCTCTCTTTTCCTTGAATATATAATATTTGTCCATAAAGATTAATAGCATGGCTTAGTTTGGTGATATAACGGCTAACTTATGCCTGTTTCGTAATGGAATAGTAGGTGTTATTTGGTTCTGATGAGTAAAAGATTGTATTTTGTTCCCTAGTTTAAAGTTAATCATTCTACCTCTAGCTTGTTCTCTATTTTATCACTTTGACTCTATTTTGTTGCTGCATTTTGTTTTCCTAGCCGATTTTACTCATTTAAACTCATTTTAGTTACAAGTCATATGGTTGAACTCTTTTTCATTCTTTACTGGTAGAAGTGACTTGAGCTTTCTTCTTGCTTAGTTTTGAGGATTGTATAGGCTATCTGTAGGGTTTGTTCTGATTACAGTGATTTAGGCAATATCTGCTCAAGTTTTTGTGCTTTTCTTTTTATTTGCTAAGAACAAGATTCAAATGGGTTGCTTTCAAATAAATGCTCAACACATGTTTAGATTCAATTGTGTATGAGTTTTCTTTTATGCAAGCTTGACTGCCATCTACTCTCCTGTGTGGCTTGGTGAATTTAGATTATATTCATACCATCAACATATGTTATCGTATGGTGCTTTCAATCATTACTTGTATTAATTCCTTCTCTTTATTTTTCTTTTCATGTGACATCAATCTGAGTCTTTTTGGACTCCCCTCCCTCGCATTTCGGGTCGCTCTCAGATTATAGAAGGTTGTTACGAATCTAAGAGTCTCTCAGAGCATGATATATGCTGTCATATACAGGTGGAAGACAAGAAGAGAGCCCGTGTATACACTGATGTACATTTGGTATATGCCTATGTATACACAAAAAATAGGGCTAAAAGGTCCAACTATAGTAGCAACAACAACATTGGAAGCAGATTTTTGGTCGGGCAAGCCCTAATTTGAGAAAAAATAGGACAGGAGAAGATTGGGTCTGCCAAGCCCAATCCTTACTTTAGTTTACTCCTTTCTTATGTTTATTACTTGATTTGTGATATTTGTTGTTATTTCACTCTAACACTAATATTTATTTTGTGGTATTTGTTAATCTATTTAAATCTTCCAAGTTAGCTATTTATGTTGATTCTATTAATTTTGTGTTCAAGTTATTTTTAAAAAATTTAATTTCTCATCCATTTTTAAAATTAGACAAGTTAGGTCGAATGTGACTAAGTTTTAAATTCCTTTAAAAGATTCTTAAGTTAAAATTTTTTTTTCTCTAATTTAGATTTGTCAAAATCCCTTTTCTTTAAATTATTTTTTCGAAAAGTTAGTCAAATGTCTTAATCGCCGGTCAACCGTAAGTTAGCGATCATTTTTGAATGATTAATTTCTTCTCAAAAATAAAAATTGAATCCTTATTCGAATCTTTGAAAATTTTAAGATTTTTTGTTAGGTTTTAAAATTTAATTTAGTTTTTTCTTAATTTTTCTTTAAAAAATTAAGTGGCGACTCCGTATTTATTTTCCAGAAAATCGATTTGACTTAAATTAATTAAGTATTAAATTGATTTTTTTCAAAAATAGTCATTTTTTACAATTAACACATTGTTGCATGAAACATAATTTTTTTTTTAACTTTCACCAAACTTAATACTAATTTTCTAACCAAAAAATTGAAAGTTCTAATTCAGCAACCCCAATAATAGTCATTTATTTGCTGAAAAATAATTTTTTATAAGAAAATTTCATTGTCATAATAGTTATAAAACGAATTTAAACACAAATAACCAACCATGCTATTCACTTTAAACACCATCAGTAATCACTTAATATTAATCCACAGTTTTCTTTTTTTATAAGTTTCATCAAATCTAACATCAATTTTTCAACTAAAAAATTGAAAGTTCTGGTCCACCAAACCAAACATCAACCATTCTAGGTTTTACCAATTTTAACATCAATCATTTTACCAAAAAACTTAATGTGCTCATTTACCAAGTTTAACAACAACCATTCTTTATTGAAAAAGATATCTTCCAAAAAACTTAATGTGCTCATTTACCAAGTTTAACATCTTCGTTCTCTTTATTTGATTACTGTCAATACTTTCACTACTAAAAAAACGTCAAAAAACGACGGGCAAAAGCGACGGAAAAGTGACGCAGTCACTTCCGTCGCTTTTTTGCTCGTCGCTTTTTGAATAGCGACGGACAGAGTGGCAAAATAGC
>JBCEWC010006017.1:0-23864 GCA_038996855.1 Solanum aculeatissimum | reverse complement strand
CTCTTCTTCCTCTTCTTTTGTTTTTGTTGTTCCGCTTTAAATTTAATCTAGTTAATTTGAGATTCAGTTTTATAACATATATATATATATATATATATATTATCATAATGTATTTGTTGTTGGAATTAATTTGTACTTTAGTTTATATATATATATATATATATATATTATCATAATGTATTTGTTGTTGGAATTAATTTGTACTTTAGTTTTGATTTGATTTAGTTGTTGAAATTAATTTGCACTTTAGCTTTGATTTGGTTAAATTGTTAGAATTAACTTGAACTTTAGAATTTTTAAATTAAGTTCTTAGAAATTAATTCAAATTTGTATAAATTTTTAACTTTTAAATACTTGAACTTTAATTATACTTGAAAGTTGAAACTTTAACTTTAGGATTATTTTTAAGTATTTAGAAATTATTGATACTTTAAGAAATTTCTAGTTACACTTTAGGATTATTTTTAATTTAAGAATATAATTTAGAACTTGAACTTTAGGATACTTAAGAATATACTTGAACTAATTAATTAAGGTTGTGATTTTTTTGTAGATGGATCACCTTTTGTGGATGTATGACATGTATTATGAAAATGGTGGTGGCTTAAAATCTACATTTTCTGACGGTGCTAGAAGTTTTATTGATCATTCAATGACACTTGATCTTTTTAAGAGAAATCAATTGGTTAGGTGTCCTTGCAGTGCATGTAAGTGTTTGAAATTTTTTAGTCTAGATGAAGTTATGGTGCATTTGTATCGTAATAGATTTAAGACTAGATATTTTGTATGGGTGGATCATGGAGAAATAGATGGTCTGAATGGTGTATTTTATAATTCGATGCCCGTGGATGAATATAATATGCCTGTACCACATGATCAAATTAGATTTGAACATGATAGAAATCAATATAACATGTTTAAGCATGATAGAGTTCATGAAATGATTAATGGTGCTTTTGGAGTTCAAGGGGGGATGAAATCTGAATAATTTTTTAATGAAGCTCCCAATGAAAAAGTAAGACGCTTCTATGAAGAATTAGAAAAGGCTAGTTGACCATTATGTGAGGGGAGTTTGCATTCTGATCTAGCTATGTCCGATATTGAAATACCGATAAATTCAAGGCTATGTCTGATCTAGCTAAAAACACTAGAGAAAGCCTAAAGGGTGGCTCATTGCACACTGGAGGTGCAAAGAATGTTGGTACCATTACGAAGAAGCTAGAAAGATTTTTAAAATTTTAGGTTTAAACTGATATTATTCTTAAATAAAATATTTAATTTATGCAAAGTATAAGTTTTTAATTATATTTTAATTTATAGGAAAAAAATAGGGGCGACTTTCCTTACATGATGAAGTTTTTAGGAAGTATTATATGACAAACAAGAAGAATGAGTCGGACCCGGATCAGTGTTGAGTCTAACTATTATTTTTAATATGCAACGTGAGTATGAGCGACAAATACATGATATTGGAGACTCAGTTGAGTTAACCCCTGAGTTGTCCAATCAAATTTGGATGGAAAAAGATTGCAAGAGGGAGCCATAAGGGTCGAGTTTATTGAATGGGCTCCCAGAATAACATATGACGATTCCAATCCAGTTTACAAGATATTGGATCATCACGTCAAGCTGAGACCATTGACGAGGTTCAGATAGCTATCATGTCTCAACAAATTGCTCAACTTACACGTGCATTGACAGATTCTGAAGCACGAAGGGTTGAACAGGAAAACAAAATGACTCAACAATATGAGCAACTTAGGGAACAAATGTTCAACCTAGCCCATTGCCTACACCCTCTCCTGATGAATCTGACGAGAGTAATAATGATTTTGTAGAAAATAGTCCCTAGTTTCCTTCTATTTAAGTTTTGAACAATTTAGAATTTTTGGTAAACTTTGAAATAATTTAAAACTTTGTAAATTATAAATTTCTTTGTTTTTAATGTTTAATTGTGCTTATTATTATGTATTTTGTATATTTTAGTTGTTGTTGATTGTCTTGTATTGGGTTGTATTGATATGTATTGAATTTAAATTTTAATGCAGGTGGACAACAAAAATTGCTGTAAAAAAAGTAGTAGAAAAAGCAACGGACGGGGTCCCTTTATTCGTCGCTTTTCTGGAATTTTTTTAAAAAGACACCCAGAAAAGCGACGGACAGGGTCACCTAGTCTGTCGCTTTTTCTAATTTTTTTTTAAAAAAAATAATTTTCTTTAAATAATTGTGACGTTGTCCGTCGCAAATATTAAATAATTAAATAAAGCGACGTCGTCCGTCACTTTTAAATTATTTTTAAAAAAAAATTCTGATGTTGTCCGTCTCTTTTTAGCGACACTGTCCATCGCTTTTAGAAAAGCGACAACCAAAAAAGCGACGAAACTGGCTGAGTCGCTTTTCCGTCGCTTTTCACGAAAAAGATAACGCCGTCTGTCACTTTTTGCCATCATTTTTGAGAGTTTTTTAATAGTGGTAGGGATGCTTCTAGATATTATTCTACAAGAAATATTCAGATATTATCTTTTAAATATCTAACAAAAATCTAGATTATTTTATAATTTACTACAAATATCTTCCTAAAATATCTAATACTCTAGATTTTCTAAATTTTTCCTAAATTCAAATATCCAAGATATTACAATACAAAATTCTAGAAAGGTTTACTAAATGTCTAAGATATTTTCACCTCCAAAAAATATCTTTATTTTCACACTCCCCCTTAAAGTAATTTTTTTAAAACTATCTCACACTTGTTGTGGAAGAACTCAAACAAAGCTTTTGAATGTTCCTTAGTGAAGATCTCAACAGTTTTCTTCGGACTCCTTTTAGTTCTTCAAGTGATGACGGTTTTTGGTAATCGTTTGCACCTACAAATAAACAAGAATACGTATTGATAAAATCCTCACTTCTATAGCATGTTGGTTTGATGATATTTTTGTGTAGCCTTTTCAAACCATATGAATTATCTTCTTGTTGAGTTTTTGAGCTAGCCCTTTCTCTTAACTTCTCGACAATTATATTATCTAAGGAAACACCATCAATTTCTTGTAAGGGCTCGACACCAACATAAGATCCACTTCCATATTCTTTTTTCAACTCCTTACTAGAAATTTTGGCAGCTTCAAAGCTTTTGAAAATCATGTTGTTTATCTCATTATTTGAAATTAAGGCTTCAATATTAACTTTATCCATTTGATCTCTACTGTCTCCGTCTACTTCTAGAATTTTCTCTGAGTCATTGATTGACTTTGATATTGCAGATGATTGACCAGAGACTTTCGCTTCAAATATATCTCCCTCATTGCTTTCTCTGGAGTGCTTGTCATTGGCATATATAGTTTCAGACCCTGTTTCTTCAGGATCTACTTCTTTAATTTATTTGATAACAACTACCAAGTCACCAGTATGAACTTCTTCAGAAGTTTCTTGCTGCATTCCGATGACATCAATGTCTTGCTTGTCCACATGATCAACTACATTATATTCTGAATTCTTGATCCAGTATCTTTCAAAATTGATGGAAGCCATGACATCTATTACTCGAGTGTTAGCTACTAAACATCTTTCCCAATTTTCTTCTTCTTCCTCTTTAATAGCTTTCTCAATTTGAGTCATATTACTCTCCTTAGCTTGGCAATATCATTTTATGTGTCCTATTTTGTCATGCCGATAACATCTGAGAGGCTTCTTATCATAATAGTTAAAAGGCTTTTTCTTCTTTCCAGGTGAGCTTGAACCACCTGTGAACCGATCGTGCGGCGTGTCTCTTGCTTTTTCCTTAAAGTTCCTCTTGTTGGATACAAGAGCATTTCCTTCCCCTTCATTAACAAATACACTAGCCAACTGTTTGGCTAGTAACTCCTGTGACGACAATAAATTCTCAAATTCCTCTGAGGATAGTTTGTTAGGACCACCCTTGAATTGATGTCACAAATGGAATATATTCAGGTTTCAAACCACGAATGATAATTCTTCTCATTCGTGCTTCAGAGATAGCCTCCTTCGGATTTAATAAGGATATCTCAGAACATAAATTCTTAACCTTTAAAAAACACTCGACTATAGAAAGCTTACATTGAGTGGTGTTAGCCAATTCATTCTTCAATATCTGTAGCCGAACTTTATTCTTCTTATTGAAAAACTGATCGAACGTCCTCCATATTTCATGAGCTGATTTGCACCTTATAATATGATCAAATAAGCTGAAAAATATTGACCTCTTCAGGATGAACTCTGCTTTTGCATTAGTCTTCTTCCACTTCTTGTATACATCGCTATTTTTTGGTCCATCATTAGAAGGACCTGTGTTACTTCCATTAACAACATCCCACAAATCCTCACCTATACATGTCTTCCATACCTTGTAATTGGGTTGGTTCAACAACTCCTTACCCAATCTGTTAGCACGACCGTTGAAATCCATCTACACAAACTAGTTGAATCAACCATTAATTCAATCTTGAAATAAATCCGGGAGCCAATATATGGATATGACTCTGATACCATGTAGAAAAATATAGAAGAAGAAAAATATTATCGAGAGACCTTCTGGTAGCCCAAGATCGTTAACAAAGATCATAAGATTCAACTAAAGAAGAGGAAGCTTTATTATGAGAGAAGACTACTTGAATTGAATTCAATTTTGGTTGATGACAAATACCTAATGGTCATCCCTATTTATACTTGTGTAAGGATTTTTCTAGATATTATTATACAAGAAATATCTAGATATTATCTTTTAAAGAGCTAACAAAAATCTAGATTATTCTATAATGTACTACAAATATCTTCCTAAAATATCTAATACTCTAGATTTTCAAGAATTTTCCTAAATACAAATATCCAAGACATTACAATACAAAATTATAAAAATATTTACTAAATATCTAAGATATTTTTACCTCTAAAAAATCATCTTTTTTTTCCACACATATCCCGTGAAAACAACATATACACCAATAATAAAAGCTAAGGAAGGATAGCAGAAGAAGGAAAACAATGACATAAACATATACAATATTACAAGATCTAATTCCAAAATAGATAGTCACTTGTATAGAACTACTAAAGAAAAGTAAAGTCCTAAAAGTAGACTAAAAATATATAAACTTGACTCAAATACAAAAGACTGATCATGAGACAGGATGATCCAAAATGTCATGAGTACACCCTCAGTCTCGGTTATCCCTATAGTAGGCTCAAAAGCAATGCTAGTGATTGATGCTCGGACATGCAACACGAAAACAAATACAAAATCTAGTATAAGTATCAAAACAATAGGTACTTAGTAGGAATCATAGACCAACTGAGCTTAAAAAGTAAAGACAGTAATGAATAGTGAGAATAACATCAACAAGAGGTCAAATGAGCGGAAAGGTAACAACGATCTAAGTAAGAATACATCGAGTCTAGAATTTAAATGAAAATGAAAGGTAGGGACCTAATTAAAACCTAACTAAACTTGTCACAACCCACGCTGCCGTGAATGACAACACACTAACCTTTCGATAGAAAAATCAACTTTTAACTATAACTCAATCTAATGACAACAATTTCAAGACTAAAACATGTGGTATCTTCTTATCGCATAGTACTCTAGAGGCAAGCCTCCATTTAGTCCATGCACCCCAATATGATGTCTGACATCATCGTTGATATTGCCACTACTCTGGATGATGGACCCAAGATATTTAAAATTTTCTCTCTTGGGAATAAGTTGAGTGGCAAGCCTTACATCAATGTCTATTTCATCCCTCGCGACACTGAATTTGCACTCAAAGTATTCTGTTTTGGTCCTGCTCAGTTTGAACCCTTTAGATTCCACAGCATGTCTCCAAATCTCCAATTTATCATTAACTTTAGTCCGGCTCTCATCAATCAGTACTATGTCATCTTCAAATAGCATACACCATGAAACCTCCTCCTGAATAGACCGCGCCAACTCATCCATCACCAAGGCAAACAAATAAGAGCTCAACACAGATCCCTGATGAAGTCCTATCTCAACAGGAAAATACTCTGAGTTTCCTCCTACCGTTCTTACCCATGTTTTGGCTTTGTCATACATGTTCTTTATCGACCTAATATATACCATTGGGACGCCTTTCATTTCTAGGCACCTCCATAGTACATCCCTCGATACTTTATCATAGGCCTTCTCGAGATCAATAAACACCATGTGAAGGTCTTTCTTTCTTTTCCTATATTTCTCTACTAATCTCTGAACAAGATGAATTGCATAAGTAGTTGATCGCCCCGGCATGAATCCAAACTGATTCTCTGAAATAGACACTTTTTTTCTCATCCTCATCTCCACCACTCTCTCCCATACCTTCATTGTATGACTTAACAACTTGATACCCCTGTAATTGTTATAATTTTGAATATCACCCTTGTTCTTGTACAATGGAACCATAGTACCCTTTCTCCATTCATCCGACATCTTGCCAGTCTTCATAATAGCTTTGAACAGTCTGGTCAACCACTCTATGCCATCCTTGACCATGTTCTTCCAAAAATCTACCAAAATCTCATCGGGTCCGAGTGCCCTCCCTCTCTTCATCCTATGAATAACACATCTAACCTCCTCAACTCTGAACCACCTACAATAGCCAAAATCTCTATGACTTTCAGAGTGTGCCAACTTACCTAACTCAATATCTCTATCTCCTTTTTCGTTTAGGAGTTTATGAAAGTAAGCTTTCCACCTTAGCTTAATGGAAGTATCATCCACCAATACCTTATCCTCTTTATCCTTAATGCACTTCACTTGGTCCAAATCGCGGGCTTTCTTTTCCCTCTCTTTAGTGAGCCTATACAATCTCTTGTCCCCGCCTTTATCACTTAGCTCCTCATATAGGTGCTCAAACACTGTTGTCTTAGCATTCGTCACCGCCATCTTCACTTCTATCTTTGTCGTCTTATAGATCTCCTTAAGCCTTCTTTTATCATCCTCATCCCTACCCTCCAACCACTTTTTATAAGCAATTTTCTTAGATTTCACTTTTCCTTGGACTTCGTCAGTCTACCACCGATCGCCCTGACGTCCACCAAAGGTCCCTATCGAAACCCCTAATACCACGGTAACTACTTTTCTAATGCAACCAACAGTATTGTCCCACATATTGTTCACACTTCCGCCACTACTCCAAGCCTTTAACTTACTCAACTTTTCTTTTGTCTCTCTTAAAAGGGCAGGGGTTAGGCCTCCCCATCTATTCCTCGGTTGGGCATTAATAACCTTCCTCTTCTTTTCTCTCTTAATCTCTAAATCCATCACTAGAAGTGTATGTTGAGTGAAAATGTTTTCACTTGGAATAACCTTGCAATTCTCACAAAGACTTTTATCGCCCTTCCGGAGAAGTAAGTAATCAATCTGAGTCTTAGCTACCGTACTACGAAAGGTAATCAAGTGATTTTCTCTCTTTGGAAAACATGAGTTAGTAATAACTAACTCAAAGGCTTTGACAAAATCCAGGAGAGACGTCCCACCTCCATTTCTCTCCCCAAAATCAAAGCCTCCATGGACATATTCAAACCCGCTAGTGGTTGCCCCAATATGCCCATTAAATCTCCCCCAATAAAGAGTTTTTTCGCCTCTGGTATGCCTCTCACAATCTCATCTAAATCTTTCCAAAAGAGCCTTTTGACTTCCTCATCCATGCAATGAATCAGGTTCTGCTTATGTCAAAGAATTGGAGAGATATGAGAAATAGGTAGAAATAGGTAAAACTCTAAACAAATTTGGAATAAATAAATATTAATTAATCTATTTATATATATATTTTTAATCAATTAGGACCATAAGTCCATTTATTAATACTAATCATAATCCATTACAAAAAAGACCGGCCTAATAACCCATTCAGATATTATATTTTGCTTTAAAAGGCAAATCACTCAAAACAAACCCCTAAGAAATAGGGTTTCCTAAATCTTTATAGACACTTCTTTCCCTTTCTAGCTTTTACCACAACACATTACCTCCCTGGCAGTTCTCCAACTTCATTCACCTTTAGGTGACCAACTATCGTCATATTTGGCCTCTTTCAGCTCTGATAATCAACAATCGAAGGTATCTCTTCCTTCTTTGGTCTTCTTCCAACTATTCGACTCTACATGTTCTAAGTCATTCCATCTTTATTTGAAGGTCATACTCTGGTATGATGGAATCTGAAGAGTCTAACCTAGAGCATGTCAGAAATGATTCTGGTACAAACTTTACTACTGGTTAAACTCATCTTTCTCATTAGTTTATGACCCTCTGATTTTGATAGGTGAAGGCAACAAGGAGAAAATGGGTTGCTCACATCTCTTCTTCCAGAACTCCTTGACGGCCCCTTGCTACTAATATGACACCTGGTTCTGAGACTCTTTCTTTTTGCTGGATCTAGAAAGCATTTTTGAGAGCTAAAGTAGAATAGGAACTGCATGTTAGTGTAGTTTATCATATCTGCCCTACTGTTCTATATATATTATGTTGTAGCTCAGTGTGGTTTCTTTCTATTTATTGTAGGGAATTTTTTTATTCTCCTTGTCTTTACTATGATATTTGGAACTTTATGCTTATTTGTGTTTAGAATTCTCCTAGCCATGCTTGTCAACTCTGTAAATCTGTTAAATTGCATGCTCTGTGTATGATTAATTGCCAAGTTTGCAGGTGATCTACTGGTTCATTAGTTTCTCTGTCTGTATGCCTGATCTGTTCCTGAGAATTCCTAATGTCTTCCTGTATTTCCTCAATTATGTCAACTAGTTCCCATGGTATCTTCCATATTCCTTGAATCATGTTAACCAAAGTCAGTGAATCAGACTCCACAATAAGTTGATTAAAGCTCCTCATAAAGCATGCCTTTAGAGCCTACTTAACTGTCATAACTTTAGCCATCATATTTGTAGTAACACCAATGTCCTTAGCCTTAGTAAACTTGAGATTACCAAATCCATCCCTTATACAAAATCCATAAGCACTCAATTTTGGGTTGCCTTTACTGGCACTATCAGTGTTTTATTTAAGCCAACCCTCTGCTGGTGCACACCATCTAACAATACAATAGAATAAAGGTGTTCTCCATCTTTGCATAACATTCACCATTTCCACCCATTTGTAAGGAACCCTTTTCAACTGTGAAAAAGTTGTCCTTACTAATTGATGGAGAATTAGTTGACAATTAGCAAACAACTGGTTATGAAACCTGATTCCCATGCTTCACTATATTTCTTCTTTTACAAAGTTCCCAAATTATAATTGTTGGGATTGAAGTCATGATGATCTTCCATTTTGATCCAGCATCATAATTCCACCATGTTGTCATTACATTTATCAGCTGCTCTCCATCAATATTAAGACTTGCACATGTAGCAAACTGCCTCCATAGCTTTTTAGCTATAAGGGTTGTTAGTAACAAATAGATCATTGTCTCTTCAACACCATTCTCACAGTAGTAATACCACCTGCACCCTCAATCTTTTAATGTTATCATCTGTAGGGATGCATTTTCGCTTATCACTCTCCAAAGAAAGAAGAACATTTTAGAGGGAGTCCCTTTCACCCATACATATCTGTCCCATGCAACCTTATTTTTCCCATGCCTTATTAGCTGAAAGGCTGATTTAACTGAAAAATCTCCTGAGTTTACCCATCGAACAAGCCCTATCATTTACATCACTAGTAACAGGTTTTATATTTTCACATATGATCTATTATTTCATCTAATAGATTCTGCCTCAGCTTGCCAATATCCCACTGCCTAGTGTTAATGAAATCTTTAAAAACCTTTTCTTCCTTAGCCTTGTCCCCATCAGCAAAGATTAAAGCCCTTTGTTTTGTCCAGTTATCATACTAGAAACTTGAATTTGTAGCCCTAATATGCCATCCAATTTGATGCTCTACTTCCTCCCTGACCAAAAACATCTTTTTCAAGATATGGGAGGCCCAACGGTCTAAATAATTGTAGGATATTATTTCTTAAAATATTTGAAACACATAAACCTACTCCATAAAGATGAGGTTGAAGTTTTGAAAGTCCACCAGAGTTTGGCAAACAATGCATTATTAACATCATGTAAACATCTAAAGCCCAACCCTCATTCTTTCTTAGGAAAACAGAGCTCCTCCCATCTAAATGTTTTCCCTTAGCACCTCTTGACTTACCCCAGAAGAATTTAGCAAAGATATTATGTAAGCAATCAATAACCCCTTTAGGAGGATTCATGAAAGAAAATAGATACATAGGAAGAGACTGAAGTACATGGTATATTAAAACTATCTTACCACCAAAGGATAAAAATTTATTATGCCAAGATAAAACCCTTCTAGCTACTTTTTTGGTATGATCTTAAAAGTAGCATTTCTTCTTTCTTTCTTAAAAGATAGGGCATCCCAAATAAGTAAGAGGAAAAGAACCCTGTCTGATTCCAGTCAATCTTCTAAGCCTAATTGCAACAATCAAAAGAGTTATATGATGTATGTAGTAGAAGATCTTAGACTTATTGACCAGTTGGCCTGAATCTTCCTCATACCTTTTGAGCACTATCATCATTTGAATCACTGAGTATCTATCTCCAAAACAAAATAGGATTGTGTCATCAACATAAGCAAAGTGGTTGATATTTGGACTTCACTTTGGCAGCCCGTATCCCTTAAAGTTCTTATCATCAAAAAGGAAATTCAGGCCTCTTGAGAGTACTTCTTCCATAATAATAAAGAGGGTTGGTGACAAAGGATTACCTTGTTTTAGCCCTTTTAAAGATGTGAAAAAACCATAAGACTAGCCATTTACAAGAACTAAATAATAGTTATTCGAAATCAACCTCCATACCATGTCAATGACTTTCTCACAGAATCCAAACCTTCTCAACACTTTTGTCAAGAAAATCTAGGATACCCTATCATAGGCTTTGGCCATGTCAAGCTTTACAACCACATTAACATTCTTATTTCTTAGGCCTATATCCCTGACAATTTCTTGGGCTAGTAAAACATTTTCTGAGATGCTTCTGCCTTTGACAAAGGCAAACTGATTTTCTGAAATAACCTTTGGCAAAACTCCTATAAGCCTTTCATGAATCATTCTAGAAATCACCTTGTTAAGAAAGCTACTTAAACTTATTGGCCTAATGTCCATAAAACTTTGAACCTCCTGCTTCTTGGGAATGAGTAGAAGGTTAGTATGAGTAGTAAACTTTGGTAGTTCATGACCACAAAAAAAGCCTTTATTAACTTTGTAACATATCAACTACCAAAAAAAAAACCTTCATTAACTTTGTAACATGCTCTCCAATGATGTCCCAATACTCTTGGAAAAACACTCTCAAGAATCCATCTGGCCTATAGGCAGAGTCCCCACTTAATACAAACTCCACCTTCTTGACCTCATCCTTGCTAGGAAACCTAATCATACTCTCATTATCATCAACCTCAAATTAGCCTAGGGATTTAGTCCAGCATGGAAAAATCTTGATTATAACTATCATTCTTAAATTGATCCACAAAATAACCCACAACAACCTCCCCTATTTCATTAGGATCATTTCTAGATACACCATAAATATCCTAAATCTCTCTAATTTGGAGTTTTTCCTTCTCCCCTAGACATATGAATGGAATAATCTTGAGTTATTATCTCCATGAACAAACCAACACACAACCCTTTTGTTTCCAAAAGTCCTATTCCAGTTTTTGAAATTTCTTCAAATCTACCTCAGCCTTACTAAGTTCAGCTTTGTTTTTCTCAGAAGGATCAATTTCAAACTGTATCTCTTTTATTTTGATAACATTCTCATAGGTGGCTGTGCTTTGAAATATATTTCCAAAAGCTTCTTTGCTCCAGCTGACTAGGGCCCTTTTAACACTCTTTAATTTGGCTTGCAACTCCATAAAAGGATTCCCCATAAAATCTACCTTTCAATTTTGTTGTGCCACCTCTTTGAATTTATGATGCGTTGTCCAAAAACTTAAAAATCTGAAAGGTCTCACAATTACGTCCATCTTTTAGTTACATTCTACATATAGAGGAGTATGATCAAAGCCTTGACGAATAAAATGAGTGACATATTAGCTGGGGAATAACTGTAAAAAAGTCGAGTTAAC
This sequence comes from Solanum aculeatissimum, assembly GCA_038996855.1. NCBI lineage: Eukaryota > Viridiplantae > Streptophyta > Magnoliopsida > Solanales > Solanaceae > Solanum > Solanum aculeatissimum. The sequence continues at coordinate 11,773 of JBCEWC010006017.1, read as the reverse complement.
AAGAACCCTATCCAACCTTTTCATAATGCAATCACCATTTATTCTTCCATTCCACCAAGTTTAGCTGCTTGCTGAAAATTTCAATTTATCTAAGGCACAACACCTGATAAACTGACCAAAGTCAATAGCCTCATTTTGCATGTACTCTAGTCCTCCTAGTTTTTCTTCCTCATTTAGAATGACATTGAAATCACCACCAATGATTTAGGGGCTATCATCACAGGTGATCTCCTCTAATTCCTCCCATAATTCAAGTCTTTCCACATAACTACAACGTGCATAGATAGACAAAATAGTGCAAAAGAGATTCATTTTTACAAAATTTCATCGTAATATGTTGGTAAGAATCCATTAGGACAGATTCTACCCAATCATCTTTCAAAAAAATCCATATCATCCCAGAAGCATTAACTATTGCACTATCAAAACTCAGCCTTCTTTTTATTGATCTAGCTCAATTGGAACTTGAAAAAGTTCCATAAGAGCTATGAATGAGTATCTATATCTTTTATTTAGATCTATTAACCTTCCAAATGAATTTTGAGTGTTAACTAACCTAATGTTCCAAAATAAATTTTTTTCAATCATTGTAAACTAGAAGATGTACCCCCTTATTACTCTTTGTTCTAACCTATAAAGGTAGTGTCGGTCTACCCTTCTTTGCTTTAAGACTATTTGTGTGCCGAGGTGAAAAATCACCTGCCTTACTGATCATTTGAATATTATACTCCATAGATTCATTCTCTTGATGGAAGGTACCCAGGTTGATATCATCATCTCTTTCTAAATCCACATCTATTATCCCATTATAGGCCCTATATCTTGCATACAATTCTTCAAACCTATACTTTCCTATGAATTATCTTCAGTATTAGAGTTTTTTGTACATTCTTTCTGCCCTTCATCATGTCTTTCCTTCACTTTTGTGTTTTTCTCTATTATCTGATTATCCTCTAAAGCATCAGTTTTCTTAGTACCACTGTTTTGAACATCACTATGGGTCTCTTTAGGATCATCAAAAGTTCGATTGACCCATTCCCTTGTTGATTCATTAGGTCCCTCTTTTTGTTCATTCTCTGTCGAGCCAATTTCATCTTCTTTCTCATCTTTCTCACCTCCAAAGACTCCAAATCTATTGCCTAAGCTACCTCTATTTTTGAAGGTAAAAGCGGTCGTTGTCAAGATATATAACCTAACCAAGGTTAGGATCGAACCCACAGGGAATATGGTAAAGTAGGGTAATTAAAATTACCCTATTATCTCTCGAAAAGGGGGGGGGTTGTTATTACAAGTAAAATAAATCTAGACTAATACAAGTGTTATTGAAATTAGTAGAAGAGCTAACTAGGGTGATGTGTACTCCATGTTTTCCTAACACAAAATTATCAGATAATTGTAATCTTTTCCAGTGTGTTGATGCAGAATAGTAAGTTAAGTTTACCAAAAACTTTGATCCAGCTGCAAGGTAAATTTCACTATGGGATTTGATCCATCTTCGCAGTGTGACATTACTAACCCTTACCTATTGTCTCAGTACAAACTCCCCTTGATCTAGTTTGGTTGATTAGACGAGAAAATATCAATTGAATCCTGTTAATTATTCTCTTTTCCTATTAACACTAGGAGAGTTCTAACTTTGGCCACCATTAAAAAGCATGCAAAATAAAGAGAAGTAATTAATACATTCATACACACTTTCCAAGAATTACCAATTATCTGATTTTACTTTGTTAGTTCTTCATGGTTGCCACAACCCTAGTTGTGGATTTAGCAACTCATGATTAGTGTAGATGCAAGAATCATGATATAGAATAACATAATTGATCACTTACACAAGTAAATTTAGGAACAAGAAATCCAACTCTTCAATAGAAATCGCAAGTACGAATCAAGAACACCAAAAATTGTTTCTCTATCTTCTTAAAATCCTAAAATATGTAAACTCTCTGAAACTTAACAAAAAAATAACCTAAAAATCTATGTATAATGTGTAAAATACAAAACTAAATTAAAATAGGAAAACTGGATCGGCAAGCTTTACGAGCATCTTTTATGGGCTATATATTGTTCCACTGCCCGTAATCGGAGTTTCGTGCTTCTCTTTTACAAAGCTGGAGTGGTCTTCTACGACACTCATCTATGGTCCAGATAAGATTCTATGACCTGTGGAGGGTTTCATCTGATGAACTTTCAACACTTCTCCACTTCCTGATCCTCAAGGTACGACATCAACTCTACGACTCATGGAGTATTATACGACTCATATACTTATTTGTAGAGTCTTGTTCAGAAAAATTTCCTTTACTGGAATTTTCTACGAACCTCTTTACGACCCGTGAAATCTTCCACGACCTGTAAAGGGTTTCATGGATCCTCAAAATTTGCAATTTCAGCACACTTAGTCCAGAAATCATGCCAACCCTATAATCCTGCAAAACAAATATAAAAAGCACATCAAACCTAGTAACATCGCTTTGAGAACACTCAAAATCCTAAGTTTTAAGCATCAAAAGTGTTGTATTTCGTAAGCACATCAACACCCTCAACTTAAAATTGTTGTTTGCCCTCAAGCGATGGACTCAATCTACATAAGCGGCATAGAAACACACAAACTTTAGTCTAATGACATACATTATCTTAAAATCAAGCTCAGACACCTACACTAACTCAAAAATGCATATCAGATAGTCATCAAACAAACCAATGCAAATTAATACATTGACAGTGCAACTATGACAAGCAAGGTAACAACAGATAAGCAACAATCACTAAAGTAACCTAAAATCAACAATGTAATGCAAGTGCCCTTACACAAATAAGTCCCAGATCCCACTCATCATAGTATTTTCAAGTTCAATTCTTAGGACTACAAAAAAATCACTCACTCTCACAATAGATATTCAAATACTATGTTCAATACCATATGCTTTTCCCTATACTCACAGCTATAATTATTGGCCATTTGGGTTAGGATCACTGTAGGACTTTCTTGGCTTGTAACACAGGCTTATGGGGCTTTGGTGTGTTGTTGTGGGAACATAGTGACTAAAGACCCCCCTTGATACTGCATTTTCTACACTTTTTCCCTACTAACAGTGGTATTTTCAACTCATTCTCCGCTTCTCCTATTTCAAGATTTTCTGGGTGCCTTATTCTAGTTCTCAGCTTATTGCCTTTTTGTTTTTCACATTCTTTTTCCTTTTACTCATTGTTAAGGCATCTTTTTATCTTTTTTGGAACCCATATCACATTTTTGCCTTTTTTATGTATCACCACTAGATTCCACACCATTTATTTTGATCTCCTTTAGACTAGCCATCCTCAACTTAGTCTTTTGGCCTGAGTTGAGGTGTACAATATCTAACCTACAAACCAAGTCCACTTTTGGTAGCCACCTTCAACTTAGGCTTTTTGTCTCAGTGAAGGTGCACAATGTTGAAGGAAGGATCAAGGCTAATTTCAGGATTTCACAATCAACAAGGCTTGGTTACTTAGGTTTTTACAAAGAAAAAAGGTATATGCAAGGCTCAAATATTCGGATCAAGGGATACATCAAGCATTTGGTTGGTTATTTAGGTTAAGTGAACCATTATGAACAATGGGCTAAGATATTTCCTACCCAACTAGCCGACGGTCTAAGTCAGAGTAACAGGGCAAGTTCTGAATTAAAACACAATATGAGAAACATGCAAAAACGCTCACACACTTGACACTGATTACACTCTCAACTTAGACTCTCAGATCAAGATTTATATCATAATTACACCTTACTCATCAGAACAAGCACTGCCAAACAATCAAACATGCATATTTGCTATCAAAACTAATTATCAACAATTTTTTTTGGTAGGTATCATTTATCAATAAAAACAAACATCATTCCATAGACTTAAGTATTATATGCTACAAATACAACCTATACATCCTAAACATGCCGGTGCAACAAAAATTAAATATCCTTGGGGAAAAAGAACACATGTAAAAAAACTCCTCGGATTTATAAATTGGGATAGTTATAGGCCATAGCTACTCAAACTTAACTAAGGCCTGTAACTACCCACATCCCATAAAAAAATATGTGCATTATCCCCAATGCACAAAAAATGTTAAAATAAAGAACAAAGGTAAAACAAAAACATACCTGCGTGCCTAAGCGCCTCCCTTTGACTGAGGCTGTCTACCCTCAACCCTCAACCTGCCTAGTGGACTCCTCAACTATGGGAGTGTGTCCAGAGGGTTCAGCACCCCTCACTCTCTTTAGCTCACGAGCTCACCTCATCTCCTCACCCTGCATCGAGCATAACCTGGCAAGCTCGAACTCCTATAGTTAGTAAAACCCTTGATACTTATTAAAACTTACTCAGGGTCCATGACCCCCATTCATGGCCCGTAGTTGTTTCTATAGGCCGTAAAGTTAGCTCCTGGACTGGGTTGCACATAAGTTTGCTCACTAGAATGTTTTACGAGTTGGTGTATGGGTCGTACTTTGACATACGATCCATAGAACCAGTTGTAGCATCACTCTTTGTTGCCTTCTCATCCCAAGATGGCTGACTTGGTCTTGTACCTGCATAAGCTTCACAAACCACACTGTTACCCTATATGCCACTAGTCCAATGTCCATAAATTACAACAAAAATGCTAAAATTTAAACTACCCTCCAATCTAAAACTAAAAACAAAACAAAAAACTACCACTATTACAAAGTATCTTAGGTTGCCTTCCAAGTAGCGTCTGATTTATTATCGCGACATGACTTGGACCTCTGATTACTTAAATTTCATCAATGGCCCAAACCTCCATCTTCATGTCATCTGGCCGCTTCATTGACTTACAGATATTAAAGATGACTTCTTTATCGTTAATCTGAACTTGAGTTTGCCTAATTCCATATCCACTAAAGCTTGCCCAGTGTTTAGGAAAGGCCTTCCCAATATGATGGGGACTTCGAAGTCGACCTCATAATCTAGGATCACAAAGTCTACAGGAAATATGAATTTCTCAACTTTAAGAATGTCATACAGTATCCCCACAAACTTCTTTACTGTCTTTTCAACCATTAACAAAATAATGTTTTTAAGGGTAGGGGCTCATAATCCTAGCTTCTTGAACACAGCAAGTGGCATCAAATTTATGCTAGCACCTAGATCACATAGTTCCCTTTAAAACTCAACATCTTCGATGGTGTAGGGAATAATGAATGCTTTGGGATCTTTTTGTTTCTGCACCAAGGACCTTGTAGATATCATGCTACAATTTTAAAGCTCTTGAGAGAGCTCCTGACTGACAGTATGCTTCTTTGTGACCAAGTCCTTCATGAAATTTGTGTACTTGAACATTTTCTTTAATACTTCAAGCAGAAGGATGTTGATGGAGAGTTGTCTCAACATGGAGAGAAAGTGCTTGAATTTACCTTTCTTTTCCTTCTTCTTAAGTATTTGAGGGAAGGGAGGAAGAGGTCTAGGAATAGGTTTCGACTTCTATGGTGTTAGTGTTGTATCACTTGCCCCATCCTTAGCACGAACATCTCCAGCCTCAGTGTTCTCACTCTGCACTATCTCCTCACGAACATCATCATCATCAACCAACATTAGGGGATCAATAGTTTGCTTATCGCCACTTGTAGTCAATGCCATATACTGCTCCCTATTCTTATGATTTTGGACTGTATTGCTTGGCAATGTACCTTTCTGGAACTGGTTGAGATGACATCTAACCAAACTATTTCTCAAGCTGCTTGATGGCAATAGAATGACACTCAATTTTCTGATTTATACTGGAGATGTAAGACTTCATCCTCTTTAGTATCTCATCCTGAGCATTAACTTTCTTCAGCAAATGATCAATCATCTCTCAACTATAGAGCTGCCAGTCCCGGAATCTCAGTTATGTGATAGAACATATGGACCACTTCTGTAACCATCTCTGCATCCCCAATCAACCTCTTTTTCCTGGCCCCTATTCCTGTCGTAGTAGCCTCCTCTATTGTTGTCTCTGAAGGCACCATCTCTACCAAAGTTCTGACCTTGGTTTCCTTGACCTTGGTGCCAAAAGTCTTGATTGGACCCTTGGGCATTGGTCCTGAAATCCACCATCTGATCTACTATTAAGCAAGTTTCCTCCTCATAATAAGGCTTCTCGTACATGGGTTGATATGGAGGCTACTGAGATACTACATTTACTCATTGTTGGTTCTGCTTCATCAACAACTCCACATTAGTATGAATTTGAGCAAAGCTCTTGGATCACCTCTTCACTTGCCCTTGCTTGCGCCAAACTAGTACTGACTAACCCCCAGCATGATTCGTCTTGACCACCCTTTCCATTTGTTCTGCTACATCTTGAAATCGACAATCTATGAATGAGCCTCCCATAACAGTGTCAGTGATGACTTGACTTATTTCGTCCAAGTCTTTATAAAAACTCTCCACCAGGGCTTCATCAACAATTTTATGGTTAGGGCCACTCTTTAAGCATTTTATGAACCTCTCCTACGTGGTACTAAGTGAATCACTGGACTCTTACTCGAAGTTGTTGATCTGAGCCTTCAACTTCAGTTTCTTTGAGATTGGGAAGAACCTCTCAAAAAAGGCCCTTTGCAATTCTACCCAAGTGGTGATTGAACTTTGTAGGAGCTCGGATAACTATCGCGTTGTGTTACCTGTGAGAGAAAGTGGGAAAACACATATCCCAATGACATCCATCAACAAATTCTAGTTTCCTATCATGTTCTTACAGACGAACACAACATTGTGTAGATGGTTATGCAGATCCTCTGAAGGTAAGCCCATGAAAAACCCACGATTTTGCAGTATTTGGAGCGACCCACTTAACACGATGAACTTTGTGTCATCCGGCAGTGGAAAGAACATAATAGCTCCCGTGATATCTATCGCTATAGGGTCCAATCGATATTGATTCCATTGTCTAGCTACGAATTGGGGAACCTGTGGCGGTGGGTTATTATTGTCATTGTTCGGGTTAAGTGTTGCATTCACCACATCATTTGCTGCGTTATTCACATTATCTTGGGTCATTCTCCTTAGCATCCTTTGAATCTCTGGGTCAAACGGAGTCATGAGATTTTCTCGACTTCGAGCACTACATCTGCACGCTGAAACAAAATAAAAACAACAAAAACAAAAGTAAAATCAGGGAAATAAGTATTAATCCCCAAATTACTTGAATTAAAAAAGTCTAGCTGTATTCCATGGCAATGACACTAAAATCTTGATGTCGCCCAATCTACACCTCCTTTTGAAGGTAAAAATGGTCGTTGTCAAGATATATAACCTAACTAAGGTTAGGGTCGAACCCATAAGGAATATTGTAGACTTTTGCTTACTTCAAAGTAAAGTGGGGGTAATTAACCTACTTATCTCCCGAAAAGAAGAGGGTTTTATAACTACAAGAAAAATAAACCTAGACTAGTGTAAGTGTTATTGAAATTAGTAGAAGAGCTAACTTGGGTGATGTATTCCCCATGTTTCCCTAACACAGTATTGCCAATTATTTATAATCTTTTCCAGTGTGTAGATGCAGAACAATAAGTTAAGTTTACCGAACACTTTTATTCAGCTGCAAGGTAAATTTCACTATGGGGATTTGATCCATCTCCGCCGCAATGTGACATTACTAACCCTTACCTATTGTCTCAGTACAACCTCCCTTTGATCCAATTTGGTTGATTAGATGAAAAAATATCAATCAAATTTTGTTAATTATTGTCTTTTTCTATTCATTACCTCCTTGATACGACAAGTAACACTAGGTGAGTTCTAACATTGTCCACCATTAAAAATATCTGGCCAAACCCAAGAACCCCCTAATATCTGAAGGAGACAATAGTCTTGGCCAATTATTTTCTTAGCCACAACCGACTCATCAACTGGATTATAGACCAAATATGGCTCTTAGGAGAAACATCAAACTTTATGGCAAGGTAAGGAGTAAAAAAAGACATATTAGAATGGAATCAAGTAAAGCATATACATCAAAATCAAAGACCCGTAATGTACCCATAACCACATCGAGAGACTCCTCAACTTCTTGCCTAACATAAAGAGCATAGAAAGAGTTGCCACGGGGTCCACCTCTTGGAGCTTGGGAACCTTGTAAAACTTGACCCTATTGAGCCACTTGGCTTGCGTTTGTCCTTCCTTTCCATTAGTAGCAACATTAGGACACTCAAAAATCTTTTATCCTATCTTACCACAACTAAAGCAAGCATTAGTACCTCTTAAGAAATCACCTCCATGGTTCCTTCCACACTTGGGACACTGAGAAGAAATAACACCACCTTTAACAACATCACATTGTGCCTTTGGAGTAGGCACCTTAAACCCTTGGTTAGTACCCTTAGATGATCATTGGCATTGTTGGAAATGGCCACCACCGAACTTATAAAAACCACCATTAAATCTAGCCCTCTTGGACTCTCGCACCTTCATCCCTTTGAGCTTCTTACTCTTTATTTGTTTGGCATGGGTCATAAGTCTAGAGATATCCATCTCTTTGACAAACAATGCCGTCTTGTACTCCATTTTCACCAAATTGGACACACCTGAGTTAAATTTGTTCATTCAGGCTCTCAGATAGGATAAGGGAAGGGGCATACTTAAGCAACTTTACGAATTTGAGGGCATACTTCCTCACACTAATATCACCTTCTTTCAAATTCATAAACTCTACCACTTTAGCTTTCCTTAGCTAAGGGGAAAGAAATGATCAAGAAAAACGGCCTTAAAGATCTCCCAACCAATAGACCCTTTCTTATTAGTTCTCTCGAATTTACATTGTATGAACCAAACTTGAGCAAATCCCTTAGGTTGGTAAGTAGCTAACTCCACTTTCTCTTTGGAAGACACCCCTATAAGCTCAACCACTTTATAGACTTCATCAATGAACTCTTATGGGTCCTCACCTACCTTGGAACTATGAAATTCTAGGGGATTCATCCTAGTAAAATCTCTCACCCTAGAAGCCATCGTAGGAGCCTTTGGAAAGGCTACAACTTGAGCTAACATAGTGATAGCGAACCTAAATTCATCATTAATCACTTGGTCAACTTGAGTGGCTTGAGGAACTTGGGGAGCCGGAGGAGTTTAGTCCTCATTAGCATCAACTCCCCTAGGTAATGGAGCACATTGTGGAGTTTTTCTCTAAAATTTTGAAGCATAAACATTAGAGGGAAAGAGTCTTAAAAGCATGACATAGATCACAAAGAAGTGAAGATTTCCTAAAAATCCCATAGCCTCCTATTCATGGATGTGGTGAGCTTTACACCTATGAATAAAACTCTACTAGATGTCGGATGTTGGACTTCCTAGGATGCTTTCAAACCTTATGCTCTGATACCAAGTTTGTCACGACCTGAACCTAGGCCCTAGTCGTGACATGACAAATATGATACCCAAAAGTTCCCCATACAAGTCTCTTGTTCATATCATAAGCAAACACAAGGTAAAATAAGCATTCATACGATTAAACAAGCGGAACATAGCATCATAAGAATCAATATTTTCCTTTATATAGAATTACATCAATGTAGTGTCCAAAGAATGCCTCTATATCATAGATTTTAACGGGGGACTAGAATATAACTTTACTAGCTCACCCTCAATATTAGCAAAATACCAAAGTCTTACAACAACATCATAAGCAAGAAACGTAAGGGCTTGTCCTCGAACCGTGGGAACTCACCAATCTTTAATAGCAAGTATAAAAAAGCTAGCCATAATAGTGAGGAGAAGTATCATTATCCTCCCTTACATGGTGATATCATGTAGGCAAGAGTATGTGTTAGTATGTTGAAATGTACTAAGTATGTAAGAATACAATGTATCAATAAACATTATATATAATATTAATATGCAGACATAAGTAATAGAGCAAGGACAAGATATGCATGAGCAATGCAATAATTAGATTCATGGGTAGAATGATCATAAAATATTTCACATCCTAATAGACATACATATTTTGGAATAAGACCAAAACCGACATTAAGACCATGTGAACTATTGCATGGAATCTTGAAATTCCCTTCACACCGAGCTAAAGAGGAGTCTACTTTGCCAAGGTAGACCCGATCCTCACCCTATAGGATCTACCCTAGCATGGTGAGAACCCATTATTTGACCACACCCTTTAGGCTCTATCCTAGCACAGTGAGTGTCCATTAAAAGCTATATGGATCAATTAGAAAATCTTTAAGGCATATAAACATGACCATCATTCCTATGGTGCCACATAGTTATGGGACAAGGAAATCTACTATTCTTCTCTCGGTGCTAAGTCATATCCCATGGAATACATAACCATGAATATATATAGACACCATCATAATCCATACTTTATCAAAATCATACTTTCATAACTTGTAAAATAGACATCATGACTTTTATCATAATATAGGAATAGTCCATCTACATAATTTTTCATATAGTGTGGGTATACTCCCCATCTTATCATCATCATCATAGACATTAGGGTTTTAGGTTACCCTCATCATTATTATCGTAACATCATCATCATCATCATAAAATCACCATCATAAGATCATACTTCCACACTTAAAATCATGTTCATAAAAGTCATAGCTTTATCATAGGGAAACTAGGGCCATATATGGCTTTATGAACAATTGAGTTAAAATCATGAAATTAGATAAAAATCATGTCAGAATTATGTAATTGAAATATCATTAGATCATTCGTTAAGGAACCTACATCAATTTTAAAATTCCCTAATCATCATGTACTTGAAATCATTCATGGTAAAATCATCAATTTCATGCACTTAAGTTGAATTCATACTAGGATAGATCAACAGTCATCATTTGATTCATAATTGAAGAATTAGAGTAGAAGTACAGAAAACCCATACAATTTCAGAATTGAATTGTAAAATTTGAGAATTGAGAAGGGACTCCATAGAAGAAAGGTTTCTATGAATGAATCTCATATACCTTAAGTATTTGACCTAAAAATCTTGAAGAAAAATGGAGGATTTTTCTTCACTTGATCTTCAATGGAGTTTTGCTTGGAGATGAAGCAAATCCTTGAGAGTTAATCTAGAGAGAGAATTTTTGTAAAGAGTGAATGGTGAAAGAATGAGATTAATTTAGGGTTAAAGGCAATTTATAGAATGAATTTTGGTGTCAAAAATTGCCCAAAATCATTTACATAGCCTTCGGAAAAAGTCTAAGGCTTTTTCACTTGGTCAAATATTTTAAGAAAGAATTTGAACTGTCAGGGAATAAGTCCGCGACGCGGATTCGTTTCACCATAGTTTTTTTTTTGCCAAATTTTGTTCTCCTTGTTTTGAACTAGGAATACGTGTAGATCACTTTTGTACACAATGGGACCCTCTCCGTGATGCGGATTGGTTGTGCACTTTTCTGGATAAATAATTTCTTGTGAAAATTATTTTTCGATACGATCAATTTAAAAATTTAAAGAGACTATTTTCCCACACGATTTTGCCTCCTGAACAAGAATCTAGCCTCAAAGTTTCTAAAAAGATTACAGATAATATGATATGAAAGGTATCATTCATAGAGTTGTGTGAAGGCATTTTGAGAGGTGTTACATTCGAAGCATATCCTCTAACACCTGAATAGTGCTCTTGGACTGCCTATCGGTCTGGTGGTGAAAAGCTATACTCATATCTAAATGGGTACTCAAACTATGCTGTTGAAATGACCCAAAAAGTTCCTAAAAATGTGCTTCGAAAGTTACCGGAAACTTGTTTTAGCTATATCTAAAAATTC